>JBBMEF010073750.1:0-10367 GCA_037832685.1 Sicyos baderoa | reverse complement strand
GGTGGCGAGACTCGGGTATGACTCGGTGTACTTTGTTTGAGGGAAGGATTGTTGGGTAAACAAAGTATCCCACATCGTTAAGAAGAGGGGAAGATCTTGGGTTTATAAGGAAGGGACAACACCTCCATTGAAGTGAGGTCTTTTGGGAGATATCCAAAAACAAAGCCATGAGGGGTGATTCCTAAAGTGGACAATATCACATAAATGTAGAGGATTGTGAGTATTGTGAGTGTTTGTTGTCCCTAACAAATTTTTTAATGAGGTCATTTATTTGTTTGTTTATTATTTCCCCCTTTTTTTTCCCTCCGGGAGACTTTTCAAGCTTCGCCAAGTAAGCTAATATTATTTATTTATAAATATTAAATTTAATCAAATTAGATTTTAGCCTTGAAAAAAGCAATTCAATTTTTATCTTCTAAATCAACTTTTGTTTGATGAAAAAATGATCTGTACGTTTAACAATTAGACACGTGTCTGTTTTTAGAATTAAATTGAGGTGATTTAGGACAAATGCAACATTAGAATTATGTGTTTTTGTTAAAGTTTGTTATTTTTAATATATTAATTAGTTAGGGGTGAAATTTACTAAAAACATTCAATAAAAAATCCCAAAAATATATAATTTAAAAAATCCTAAAAACAACCGAAACTTGACCTAGAGAGAGTTGGAAGCCTAGAGCTCGAAAATGTAACTACATAAAGGCACACAAGTCGGAACCAAGCCCGCCCCGATTGCTCTTATATTACTTATTTTAGTGTCAAAGTCAATATGACTAACACTATATTGTTGTTTTACCTTGTATTGCATATATGTCTTGAATGCATTTAGTATTTCTGTATTCTCATGCATGAACGCATTTCTATGCACGAGTGTATTCTGCATTGTACAATCGCATCTGTATTATCATTCATTTTTCACATCCGATTAGTTTCGCATTCTGTAATTAGAGTTTAATGAGATCGCATATATAAGCTTGGATTAAAACTCTAGCCGGTTATGACTTTTATTCTGTGTGTAAACGTTGTATTACGATATCCTCTCTGAATAAAACGTATTCGACATCTCTACTCGTGGATTAGCTAACACAACGTTAGTGAACCTCGTAAATCTGTGTGTATATTTTTTGTTCTTCTCTACTTTCTCGTTTTCATATTTCTTTGTTTTTACGTTTTCGTCTTTAATTGATGATTGCCGATTTCATAATATCTTGTCTTTTCTTCAAGTTAAAAAAACAAATTAATTATTGATTTATCCATTTTTTTTGGCATTAACAAATTTAATGTTATTTTTTTCTGAAGTAAGAAAAAAGAAATATATAAACATATGAGATTAAAAAAAGGAGCATCATTCCCATCACCACCCAAACATTTCCTGTTTTTCTTTCATCCTTCCTATTAATTTCTTACACTAATTTTTGTCTGTTCTCAACTTGGATGTAGAGAAAGTTGATTTGTAGACAAAACTCAGTGAGATTACGTCCATATTTGTCACTTAGCAACACACAAGACAATGCCTCCCCTTTAATCTTCAAAATAAACCAGCTTAATTCTCTCCGTTGACAATACCCCACTAATTAAATAATTAATCATTAATAATTAATAATTCAAAGTATCTGAAAAGGCTGCATAAAAATTAAAAACTTTATCCTATATATTCCAAATTTCCAAGTCTACTCCTGTCCCCAACCTACAATTTTTCCTATATAAATCTTTCAACTTTCTTTCTAACCCAAAAAAAAAAACAATTTTTTCCCTTTTCTTTTTGGGGTTTCGAAAAAGTTTGAAGCTTGGGGATTTACAATACATGGAGGGCGTAAAGAAAAAATGGAGTAAATATTTGAATTTGAAGGGTTTGGTCCGCAGCCGGTCGGTTTCCGAAAAACCGGCGGACGGGCCGGAGGAGAGGATGAAAAAGAGCAGATCTTTGAGCAGTGGGCCGAGGTTAAAGAACCCGGTTGCCCCGGAGGGTTGCTTTGCGGTGTACGTCGGACCGGAGAGGCAACGGTTCGTGGTGAAGACGGAATTTGCGAACCATCCGTTGTTTCAGATGCTTCTAGAAGATGCTGAGGTGGAATATGGGTATAATAGTCAAGGCCCGATTGAGCTTCCTTGTGAAGTGGGGATGTTTTATCACGTGTTGGCGGAGATGGACGGCGGCGATGGGCTGAGCCGCCGTTGGACGACGGCCGGAGAAAGTGGTGGTTTAAATGCTTGTAGCCCACTTAGGCTGAGCCGGTGCGGCAGTAGACAGGGCGGCGGGTATAGGCAGCTGAGTCCGTCGTCGATGCTTAAATTAAATGGTCTTTGACTTGGTATTTTTTTTTTTTTTTTTTTTTGACTTGGAGACTTGTTACATTAAATCATAATATTCTAAAAAAAAATCATAATATAAATATTTATATGGTATAGTTTTTTTTTTTTTTTTTCCTTTTTTCTTTTTCTTATGAGTATATTGAAAATTCGGGGAAAATAATTCAATCTGACGGGTCCGAAAAAAGATTGAAGATTTCGAAGGTAGTACTAAAATGTAAAAACAAAATCAAATTCAAGGGTAACATTAGGCATGAGTCTTGAATTTGATTATAAAATACCAAAATGGTTAGATTTTATGAAAGTCCAGTTCAACACTATCATAACCACAAGTTCGTTTCTTAGTATCGATATTTAAGACTATAGAGTCGTCTGGATAATTCAAATTAGAAAGATAATTAATTAAAAACGGTATAAATTTTGAAAAAAATGTACATGACTTTGTTCCACTAGCCGCTACTTCGTTATCATTGTTTTAAATGTATCATAAAATACAAAATAAAATGAAGGTTAAAATATTATTTTGTTGGTTTATCTACTCTGAATTACATTTTATTTTAATTGCTAATTTCCAAATAATCAATTTTAGTCCGTATTGTTTTAAAAAAGGAAAATTTTCATGAATATTTTAAAAATACGAAATTCTAAACATCGAAATTTCATTAAGAAAATCAAGCATAGCAAAAATTGAGAAATGTATTTCATCCACTTACGATACTTTACTTCATCCAAATAAAATAAATTAAAATCAATCTGCCGAAACTCATTAAAAACAATAAAAATTAAAATATTTGTATGTAGGATATATTTTTAAAAAGTTGTTAAAGTTCAAATAAGAAGTCATACAAAAAAAATAAAAAAGTTTAGATAGGAATACTTGAGAATTTTCTACCTATTCCCAAATTTCAAAACAAACTTAATTATAGATTTATATAATAAATGTTAAGTGCCAACAAAAGTGGTAGTTCAACCCCTGATGCCTTTTGGTTATTAGACAATCTGATATCGATGAGAACTGTTCATGTTGTCCTTCTACCCAAATAATTGTATCTCATAGTAAGTTTCTAATATCAATCCAACTAGGTTTAATAATGTTAATTACTTTAATAAATAAATGATAAAATGTGGATATATTATCCGCTTTGGCCCACTGGCCTCACGAGTTTGCTTCTTCCCCTATGAGAAAAACGCGTCTTGTTAGGAGAAGGTGTCCACTTTGGCCCACTAGCCTCACGAGTTTGCTTCTCCCCTTATGGGGAAAACGCGTCTAGGTGTTCACTTTGACCCACTGGCCTCGCGAGTTTGCTTCTCCCCCAATGGGGAAAACGCGTCTTGCTAGGGAAAGGTGTCCACTTATAAGAGGTTGTTCGTTCTCCTTTCTATTCGATGTGGGATTTCACTATATAAGTTTCGCTGTTACAGCACGAAGAAAAATAATGAATATAGAAGTAAATGAATTTGTTGAACGGAGGAGAAAAATAAATGCAGTGGAAAATGCATGTTACATTCATTTTTTTATAATTTTTTACGTATTTTTATTTTATCTAAAAATTATAATTATTGTAGGTAATATATATAAAACTATAATTAAGATGAAGGTATTGTGTTTTTTTTATTTTTATTTTTAATTATTGTATTTAAAAAAAAATACATTAAACATCATAATTACACATCATTAACTTGTTATATTTTAAAATTAACTGGTCAACATTCCGTTAATTCACTAACGGTTTCGTTATCTTAAGAACTAAAATTGAGAATTATTAAAATGTCAAGGGTAAAATTGTTGGATTTTGAAAGGACCAAAATAGAATTCCAACTAAAAGGTAAGGACTAAAAAGATAATTTTCTCTAAAATATAATTCGCTAAGTTTTAATGCCACATGTCTACCTTTTTATAAGTTCTTTTTTCTTCTTCTTAATCTTCTTTCCTTTTTCTTTAATCTGTGTTACTTTTTTTTATTCAAAAATGATATTTGATAAATCTATATAACAAAATGGTTGATACAAAATATTTAATAGTTTTTAATTTGATTCATAACGTTTATATTATTTTTTTCATCCATTCAATATTATTTCATTTCACGTAATGAATTTGAAAAATAAAACTTGAAAAAGGATAAAGTGAGAACTAAATTTGTTTAACTGAAAATAATATTATTTAATTAAATTTTTGACAATGTCAATTCTATTTTTTTTACATAATATTTATTTTTATTTTTCATCTGCATAATCTTTTTTCGGATGATAAAGTTTTTTTTTCTAATCAAGCCATTGTTAACTCTAACTTAACACCAGCCCCATTTAGAAAATAATAATAAATATGCTCTTTTAAATAATTTAACAAATGTAATCTAGATTTTTCAAAAAAAAAAAAAACAAATGTAATCTAGATATTAATAAATGTTGTTACACATTATCTTATAATGTTGGAATATTTATAATATACTATTAAAACTTATCAATAATTTGAATAAAAAATAAATAAAAAAACATATCAATAATTACTTTGAAAAAAATATATCAATAATTATGTATGCAAATAATTTATTATTTACTGTTTCAGAAAAATATATTAATATTTACTTAGAGTTATAATTATTATTTTTAGAAGAATTCGTCTACTATAATTTTCTATTTTGAATTATATATGAAACATACTTCTCATTTTGTCCTTTGAGTCTCAATTGTAATTGAAAATAAACATAAATTTTATAAATTGTAGTTAACAAATTTATATTGTCTTTGGGTTTTACAAAGAAGGAAAAGTATGATTTTAAACCATAAACTTTTAAAATATTATTCTTCAAATGATTAAAAAGTGAAATAGAAAATAATCAAGAATAGAAAATAAAATAAAATAGTAAAAGATATTATTAAAATAAAAAAAAAGACGTGGCGCCTTAATGTGACGCCAGATTTTCAAGCTGTGGATGCAGGCTGCAGCGGTCTAAACCCAAGTTTTCTTCTCTTTTGAATCTTAATTTTCAATTCATTACTTAATATATATATATATATATATATATATATTTAGAATAGTTCACATTTATTTCATTATTGTCGAGGTTAAATAATCTGTTTGATTAAAAAAATAAAAGGTATAAATAGTATTTTGAATGTTTCAAAAGAAAATAGTCTTTTTAAAAATATCGGTTCAAATTATTTATGAAAAATGGACCACGCGTGTGAATAAATTAATATATAGAAGAAAAAAAAATGGAAGAGGTGTTTTTTTTAGTTGTTATTATTCATTGAATTTTTGTTCCCGATCTTCAGTATATTTTTTAAAACAACAATTAAAATAGATTTGATGTATTTTAATAGGGCAGTTTTCAAATGGATGAAACATTGGTATATATATACATATATATATATATATATGGTTGATTAGTAAAGGAGTGAATAATATGTATATTTTTTTAATTTGCATCAATTGTATTTACAAATATCATTTTCTAATAGAATTATTAATTTGAATCTCATATATCTTAGAATAACTTAATTATGATAAAGTTTTTTTTTGTTTTTTTGAGAAGCTAATTATGATGAAGTTTGGATTACGTTATCTTTAATTTTAATTTAACATTATAAGTGATTGTATTGGTGTGCCCTACCAGACATTATAACTGCATTTATACATAAAAAAAATATTTTAAGGGTTTTCACAGAATTTAAAGAACATTATCATCTTTCGTCTGTTACCTATTTCGTTAATTTTGTTATTTTTGATCAATATATAAAAACAATATTGAAATTAGGAGATCGTGAATTCAATTCTACAAAGGAAAAAAAAGAGTGTGACTATATGATTTTGTTTTAAATTGTTAATAAACAAAAAATGAACCCTCTTTTATCACTATGATCTTCCTTAAAGGGAAGAATTTGGATGCATCATGGATAGCAGTTCTACTATGATATCACTCATGTGACATTTTTGGTGCTACACATTTCATCTCTCTTTCTTATTTTATATTTATTATAAAAAAATTAAAAGAAAAAAGAAGATGTATGGCTCTAAATGAGTGATATTGGTGGGGGTGCTACTCGGGGTGCACCCAAATTCTTCTCCTTTAATTAGAGGTGTACAAAAGAATTAAGAATTCGAACGACTTGAACTGTTCAACGCAAAAGTTGATTTTATAATGAAGAATATTTTACATCATGCTCGGACATGATATATAAAATAATGCGCCTACTATGTGGCCCAATATAGGCTATAATCTAACTAATTTTAAATTGAAATGACTCTTTATTTTATATATCATGCGAGGGTATGATGTAAATATATATTTTAGAGATGGACTCTTTTCCTATTTCTCTGCAGTTTTGTTCTTTGACATGGTGCATGTGCAATTACATTTGAAATTAAGAATGGTCTTGGTTTTGTTGTGTAGGGACCAGAGCAGAATGCATTAGGGAATTTGGTGGTTCTATTTTCATTAAGAATGGTCTTGTTTCTCTATTCACTATGCCAAGGGATTTTGCTCTCACAATATGTCGAACATTGTTTCTTCAATTTCTCATAAGGTGAAGTTTGTTTTTTGTATTTATTCATACAAAACTAATTAAATTGCAAAAAATGATGGATTGTGTTTGATAGAAGATGTTGGAGATTTGTTTAAAGGTCTTGAGAGCAGCTGACTATCTCATAAGGCCTTCGCAAACAAATTAGCTGCTCAAACCTGGGGACACACGTGAAGAAGAAAATTCATGGTTTGTCTCCTTGAACTAAGATTTTATTTAATTTTAAACATTTGTATTGTCATTGCCTTTCTATACTTCAATTTTCTCAATGTGTGTCAATTGCAGGGAATCATTCAATCAAAGTGTCTAGGGATCAATTGGCCTTTTGAACATCTATTGTGGTACAAATAAATTTAAATATTTTTTGAACTAAGATTTGTATTGTTTTAAAGTAGAACCTACAAGTTATAGTTGTAGGTTCACTTATAAAAGTTTAAGATTCTAATCATATTTTTTGTTTACTATTTTAGGTATTTTGTTGCTGTCATAAAGATGTGAATACGATTATGTTATTAGGGTTACATTTTGGATGTATGAATTTATTTTGGAAACTTTCACATTGGTAAATTTGTAAACATTAATGAATTTGAATATTAATATAAAGAAACTTTTAACATTATTAAATTTGTTGAATGCATAAATTTATTTTGGATGTTGAATTATTGTTTATGCATTCATTTTGAATGTTGACATTATTCTAAAAAAAATAAAAAAATATTGGGATCTACGTCGACGTAGGGCTCCATCGCCATAAAGTGTCTATGCCGACAGAACTATCATCCGTCGCAATAATTAGGCTAGAATTGTCTTCCCTGACATAGGCTATCTAAGCCGACGGAACTGAGCTCCGTCGCCGTAAGCAGTCAAAATCGATAGAAGGAAGTTCCGTCAGAAGAGATTATATATTGCGACGGAAGCAATTTTCGCTTATGGCGACGAAGCTAGCGACGGAAGATTTTCCATCGCCATAGGCTATGGCAACGGAAATACAGGTCTATTGCGACAAAATATTCCATTGGAAAAAACTGTTTTTCTTGTAGTGTATTTCTTTTTTATAATTTCGTTTGATTAGATTTTTTACCTCATTCAATCCACCCTAATCTGAATATTTATAATGCACCTTTTTTTTGTACTGAAAATTTACTCTAAGTATTCTAAAATAATTTAGATTTAATAAAATAAGTCTAATAATAGAACTATCACAATTTGGAATTTGTTATGGTTTTTATTTTTATTTTTTTTAATTATTATTATACTTGTATTTTATATATAGCTAAAAGTAAAACAATTCGATCTATAATATTAGTATTGTTATGAAATCGACAATCACCAATCGAATAGAAACGTGATTCACTGATTCACTAACATTGACTTAGCTAATCCACGGGCAGAGAGGAATAACAAGTTTATTGCGTCGTAATACATGAACATCAACACTAAACATTTAGGCTTATATATGTACCTTTATTAAACCCTAGTAGGCGTTCAAAGCATGATTTGAATTACTCTAATTCATAAGACCAACCTAGAAATTTGAATTCATGCATGGTATTCCATTGTTTTTCTTTGGAAACACAATGGTAACATGGCATCTATTAAATTAGTTTTTTTAAAAAAATTAAAACAACACAAGCTTATATGTAATCTAAAAAGACAAGCGCAAACTAAACGAGGTTGACAAGGACGAATCCCAAGCATCAACGAAACAAAAATTCAACAAAACTACTTATAATTAATGAAACCCCACAGAAACACATCAAAATCCAAAACCAGATTCTGGATAAAACCGTGTCTTCAATTCGGAAGATCGAACGGATTGTGGATAAAACCATGTCTTCAATCCAGTGAGCTCAAGCAACCTCTTACCCAAAGTGTCTGTCGGAGAAGATCCAGTCATAGTAATCATGTAATTAAACAACTCGATCAACTCCGGACACAGCGTCTTGTAACAAAACGTCATCCTCATCCATCGTGGCTCCGTCGCGTATCGATCGCCCCTGCACGCACTCCTCACGATCCCCTTCACTGCATCGCCAATCGGCATAATTGGCATTGTGCTCACCATGGCCTGCATGCATGCAAGCAATCGAGGAGGAGGAATGAATGAATGAAGATTATTGGGAAACACAAAGGACAATCTCGACCAAGTTTATAATTATGTAGCGATTAGAGCGCTTACATCTCGGAGCTCTTGATCGAGGTACAAACGGCCATCTTTCGATATGAACTTTCCTTGTGTCATTTCTGATTCGATCAGCCCCGGCGTGACGATGGTGATTCCGATTTCTCGACCAAGTTCAACTCTTAGTGTTTCGTAGAAGCTTATCACTGCTGCTTTGCTTGCCTTCAGCATTGGTATGTATTTCTTTCAATATATATATACATATTAACAAAATGACGACTCAAGTTTGTAAAAATTAAATAATGATCTTACGCAGTAGAAGCTTAGCCTCGATGTCGGTAGCCACGCGCCGGAGGAAGAAACTCCGATGATCTTCCCTCTGCTTCGCTTGAGGTGTGGAATTGCAAAGTAAGTACAATAAACATTTCCCCAGAAATTCACGTCCTGCATAAAATTTCAATTGCTATGAATTATTATCAATCAGCAATTAATTGAATTTATCTTAAGATTAAGATTTTATGATCAGGTACCAATACAGGGGCCGCATTGTTGAGGTTGTCATATTCTTCGAATAGGCTCACGCTCGATATTCCCGCATTGTTTACCAAATGATCCACTGCAATATTTTATAATTTGGGTGATTATGAAATAAATTAAGTGCAATAACTACTGATTAGAATATATAAATCAAAGGCTTTGGCCTAAATCAAAAAATTAGAAAGGTAAAATTCATTTTTTATTCTTTGAAAATTCAATATCAAAATTCAAAACAAGTTACTCATGTTTTGCCAACGTGTGCATAGATCACTCCCCATCTTGTACTAAGAAGATCAAATTGTCAAAGAAAAAAAAGAAAAAGAAAAAGTTCTACGTGATATTAATTTATGAAATCATAGGGAATGTTTTGTTTGTTGAATTTAGGGAGGATTTAATTGAGTATTTAAAATTACTCTCCGAGAAACCACATATGAACGAGTTTGTGTAACTATATTCGAAACAACTATTTATTTTTACCTCTCATCAACTTTACATTTCGAATACCACAATCCTAAATTCTAATAGAGAAATAACTCAACTACACTCACAGGGGTGTTTGAATGACATTTTAGTAATTATTAATTACTCGTTTGATGTAATTTTTTTGTAGAGTAATTTATAAAGTGGCTATTAATTCCTCGTTTAAATGTAGTTTTCTATTTAAGTATTTGAATGAATGATTGATTACTTTTTGAATGATGTGATATAAGTTTTTTTTTATATTTATAATAGGGAATTTGCATTTGAATTATAGCAACTTTTTAAAAATATTGCAAATATAACAACTTTTTTTTTATATTATTGATGGAGTCTATCAGACACTATTGATGGAGTCTATCAGACACTATTGATGGAGTCTATCAGACACTATTGA
>JBBMEF010073739.1:0-10367 GCA_037832685.1 Sicyos baderoa | reverse complement strand
TTTTTATTTAAATAAAAAAATAAATATTGAGTAGTTTTTTAATATTTTAATATTTAAAAATAAATGTGGGGCTCACGAGTGGAGTTGGATAAGAGTTGGATAGATTTATGAAAGTCCATGGGGCAAACATGGAATAGAAGCCAGTCAAATCAACTCCTCTGTTTGTCCATAGGGCAAACATGCCCTTAATGTATGAATGGAAGGTCTAATATGGTGGTTTTATTTGAATTTATCCAAATAATCACTTCTGGGAATGTGAAATTGCTTTAATGGTGGGCGGTTGATTTTTTTGAAAAATGTATTCCTTAATCATTAATATGTATATTAAGTAACGTATGCTAGGAAAGGAAAGATGATTTCTAAATTCGTTATCTATCATTGTTTGAAAAGAAGTTTGGCTATCGATGGCGTGATGGTTTCATTATTTGGTTATAAATCAGTTTAATATTAATATCATGGGTTCATTTTTGGAATCGGTATTTGTAATTTTTTCCCAACTTATACTAAAAAAAAAAAAAAAAAGAAGAAGAAGTTTGGCTTGATTAGTATTATAAACTTACAATAGAAATGTAAATTTTAAACCTAATTCAAATAACAAAAAAAGTCTTCAACCACCTTCAAAGAAATTATTATTATACTAATCTTTTATCTCAACGAAAAGAAAACTAACGAATACATGTCATATTTATTTTTTTTTGACATTAATATATGTCATATTTGTCCTGATTTTAAATTATTTTTAAAATAATTTACATTTTGAAATTAAAAGTATATATGTATTCATCTATTCCAACTCTTTCAAACCATTTAATGTATTTATACAAGGAACAAAAACAGTTGGATTAAGCAAAGAGTAAGACATTTAAGGATGAATGTAGATATAGTTTAAAAATCAGTCTTTGTTTGATTACAAAGCTACAAGCTGGAATAAAAATAAAAGAGTACAAATACCATAAAATACAACCCAAAAGTTACACAAAACACCCCAATATCCAAATATTTACACAAAATCAGCAAAGTCCAAACCCTCTGGAATTTCAAACTCCAAAAAGTTACTACAAAAACTATCTCTCTCTTCCTCATAGCTGCTGCTGTTGTTCATGTAAGTCGATGAAGAATTCAACGGCGTGGGGCTCGATTTTGGCGTCGATATAACAGGATCGAATCCGCAATTCTGAACATCAATCGAAATTTCTGGTAAATTTGGTACCAAAACATCATCACTACTCATATAATTCGAAGGTAAAACGTTGAGATTTTGTTGTGAATTTGGGCAGTCATTAAAGGTAGAAATGGGCATTGAAGAACTTGCATTATTGTTCCCATTATCATTTGGTTGTAAGAGCTGTGATAATGTGTCCATTTGGGCTTCAATTTGAACCTGGTTTTGGAGAATGAGATTGTTGTCATTTTGATCTTCTTGTTTGGGGGCTAATACAGTGGAAATTAGTCTGAGAGATTCAGCATTTAGGGTTAGGCCAGCTTGGTTGTTCAATAAGGTCGAGAGGCCGAAGAGCGGGTGGCTGCTTATCGCGGCGTTGAGAATGGAAGATAGGCCGAGGAGATCGATTCGAGGAGTGTGTGTCACAGGGTCGATTCCCATTTTAAGAAGTCTTTTTCGTATGTGGGTGTTCCAGTAATTCTTGATCTCATTATCCGTTCTCCCAGGCAAACGAGCAGCTATCGCTGACCATCTAATTAAGATCAACATTTATAACAAATAGATTAATATGATTACTTAGAATATAAATAATAAAGAATTAAATATTCAGTAATCAACACTCTTGTGCTCTTTTTAGTCTAGTCCGAAGAGGAATTTTGAAGAATAGGATCATAGGTTACTTTAACAATTCATTTAATGGAGACTAGCCAATTAATTAATACTTCCCGAGTAAAACTCCCCTACACATGTATATGTAGGGGAGCCCTACCTTTTGCTCATGTGGCACCATTAGGTGCCACAAAAATTCCTTTTATTAATAAAAATATTGAAAAGTAATAGAATTTTTGTGACATCCAATGTGTCACATGAATAAAATGTAGGGCTCCCATACACATGTATGTGTAGGGGAGTTTTACTCATACTTCCCGGTTAATCAATACAATCATACTTAACACAAGATCTACCTACTCAATCGTCTTCTATTAAATATGTTTCAAAAACTTGTTCTAATCAACAAAAAGACAAATACTTTTCTCAAGTTCCCTTAAATTAAGCAAAACCTTAAATTGAAAGAACAAAGATTATAAATATTAAGTTCTTACTTGTTTCCCAAAACACTATGCAATTGGATTATAGTCTCTTCTTCTTCAAAAGAAAATCTCCCTCTCTTAATATCAGGCCTCAAATAATTAGTCCATCGAAGCCGACAACTTTTCCCACATCTTTTAAGTCCTGTAAATTAAATATCACAAAAAAATTTAAGAAAAAAAAAACCCAAATTTTCATTTCAAGCTCTTGAATTTCAACAACCCCATTAAAAATAACACGCACACAAAATTATGAAACATAATAACATATAAGCACCATTTTATTTTATCTCTTAAATTTCAACAACCCCATGAAGAAAAAAAATCGACAGAATTATGAAATATACATGCATATCTTCATTTCAGTTCTTAAAATTCAACAACCCCATGTAAAAACACAAAATTGAGAAACATACCAGCAGCTTTTCATTTTTAGTTATTAAATTTCAACTACCCCAAGAAAAGGCAAATGAAACAAAATTTTGGTAGTATCGTGTACGACTGAGTAACCAAGATGTTTTAACTTCTAGACTCTCAACTCTCAAATGTTGGATATCAAATATAAAAAAAAACAAAAAAAAACACAAGAATGAAGAAAATACCAGCATTTTTGGGAAGATCTCGCCAATTTCGAGGGCCATGAATCTGAATAAAGCTAACAAGTTTGTGATCTTCTTCAGGAGTCCATGGACCTTTTTTTAGGCCATTTTTGTCACAGCATGGAGCTCTTCCCATTTTAACTTTGCACAATTCTTTGTTTGTAATTTGAATTAAAATTAGTCAAAGGATAAAAACAAGTGTTTGTTTTTGTTTTGGTGCTGAGAGTCGTATAAAGGAAATGAACCTTTTTATATAGGAATTATTGGAAATTAGTGGAAGCCCAAATGTGACATGTTTTTAAGTCAAATGTATTTGGTACACTCCTAAATGCCACGTGTTGGAGTATATATGTATTTATGTGTTGGAGTTATTGTTTTTTTTTTTTTTGAAAACATATGGTGGCTATATTGTTACTTAGAAAAAAAGAAGGAAAAAGAGTGGCTATATTGCGGGCTGACTTGATTATGTAATTGTTGAGAATTTTACATTGATAAGTTAAAGATATTAACAAGAGTTTATAAGATAGGTGAACTATTCCTCTCATTACTAATTGATTTTGAGATGGATGTCCATACTATTTCACATGGTATCAGAGCCCATAAAGTTCAAACGGGTATTCGATCCAATAAAATGAAATTGAGATTGATTCAAGATTGGTGAGCCCAATAGAGGCACCATCTTGAGTGAGCATGTTGAGAATCTCACATTGATAAATTAATAATGAAAAATATCAACAAGTGTTTATAAGGTAGGTGGACTACTCCTCTCATTACCAATTGGTTTTGAAATGGATGTGTTTCACAGTAATAACTCAAAATATATGGACCATGGATACATATACATTATTATGAAGTGGATATTGAAAATAAATTGACATAAGGAAAAGTTTAGGAAATAGATTTGGAGTAATTGAAGTATATATGCAAGTTGTGTCAAAGGAAATTAGGAGCTAAAATGGCCTAAGAGTTTCATTTGAAGGAGTTGACATTTGTGTTTTATGTTATATATGGACTTATGGGAATGATTGGGCGGTCATGGTTGTTAAGTTCTCTCATCCATATAGAAGAAAAAACATGGTTTTATATTTTATGTTTTTTGTCATTTTCTTTTTTTCCTCCAACTTTTAATCCATTGCTTGTTCTAAGCTATTTGGTATATATATTTCTTTAGTTGTCACCATCAATAAGGTACGGTCTAAGACTTTAGCCCAACTAATTAATTAGATAGGTTTGGTGTTTGTATTAGCTTTGTAATAACATGATGGGTAGGCGAGACTCGAGGTACTAGCGTCATTTGTTTGGTTATACCCGTAAATAAAGTGAATATAGTCTCATATATTGGCTAAGAGTCAAAAAGATGTGTGATGTATTAGTAAAGACAATCTTTTAATTTTTATGAATTGATCTATTATGAAATTGAAGTTTAAATTTATACAAACTCTTATGTCTAAAAATTGAACAATTTATATCATAGTGAAATAAAGAGTAGCTTGTTGTAATATTCTAAACTCTTTATTAATGTTGTTGATGAAAAAAAAAAATTAATTGTAATTCAATATATCTTCAATTTAAAAATTGAAAGTTTAAATCTTTCCATTCCAAATATGGTTGTTGTACTAAAAGAAAACTTCTTTTAATGTATAAAATTAAATTATATCGATATACTAAATTAAGATGAGTGTATTTACTAAACATCTAACCCAAATTGTTTTTTTTTTTTTTTTTTTTTTTGATGTATAAACCTTAATTAATTCCATTAAAACATTAAAAAAAAAAGATACTTCCTCCTTTCATCTTAAATAAAATGAAAGGCCATTAATTAATCTTAGGCGTGTATGTATGGCATGGTAAAAAACGTTGACTTTACTTATTATCTAAGTTGTCAACTTCCCAAAAGTCAAGATTAAATTCATCCATTTCATCATATCAAAAGTATACCATCCTTAAATTACTTGATAACGGTCGGCCAAATAGTTATATTTTAGACCTAGTTATTATAAAAAAAAAAAAAAAGAAATTCACTATCTTTAAAACATAAAACTCTCTCTTTTCGAAATATTTTTTATATTGAATTTTTGGGTTGCATAAGTATCATTTTAATCTATAATTTTGTTAAATCCTTCAAAATGTCTTCGTATTTATTAAATAGTGAGAAAGTGTTTGTGCTTTACTCATGCCATGAATCTAAGTCCATAATAAAAAAGAAAATTGTATTAGATAGTCTAATTTTACAAAATAATTACACATCTAGATAAATTTGAAAATATTTAGCATTCATAGTCAAATATACAATATAAATAATACTCATCATACTGTATTATGTAATAGTTATTCAATATGAAAAGTATTAGTTTTACCATATATTTGACTATGGTTGCTAATTTTTTTCAAATTTGTCTAGTGTTGTAAATATTTTATCAATTTAGTATATTCCTGCAAAAAAAAAAAAAACCCTAAAAAAAGCTATAGATTTAAATTCTTTAACCTAAAATATTATTATTGTACTAAAAAAATATTTTCAAATTATAGTCAAAATTTTCATTAATATAAGAAATTTTGGAACTATTTTTCAGAAATTTTGACTCAAAACTAAGAAAATAATTATAAAATTAATACTACTCATATATTTGGTCTGCGAATTTGTTTATCATATTTACAAGCAATCTAATTATTTTTTTAATATCCCTTTATGGAGTTAAATAACATCTAGAATGAAGGAGTCAAATCTCAACTATTATTATGTTTATGTTAGTCGAACAAGCCAATGAATTAATCTCAAAGTTACCATAAATTCATGTTAAATAAAAGTCCCAATTTATAAAAATACACCTTTTTATGCTGTACACTAATCTTTTCATTTATGAACCCAAATTCAAATAATTTCCTAGGCTTTCATAAACAGATACCTTTAATAGTTCAATGATAAGGCAATCAAATATGTATCTTGAATTTAAGTTAATTAAAACAATAGAAAAGATCAGAATCTAAATTATTTTGTATGGTTGAGCAAGAAAATATTATTTAAATGAGTGTGTATTAAATAATTAATTGTACAAAAACATAGCCTTTTTAAACACAAATTACACACAACAAAAACAATGGCATGTTAGTCAAATATTCACCAGAAATTTCCAAACTTTCCAAGCTGGCGCCTTAGTTTTTGAAACACACCACTATAATTCTTCCACGTGGCAGACAGTAAAAAGTCAACCAATTATCATGAAGTTTTTGGCATACACAAACTCATCTTATGTTGACATTTGTCCACTGTAGCAGACCAATAATCATCAAAATCTTGTGGCTATAAATGTCTCTGTGGATTTGGGTTTGGAAACAAATTCAAATTCATTGAAAATTAGATGCCACATTTCATCCACTCCTATCTAACCCACAAATCTCAGTCAAATACTCTTTTATTCCTTCACTTTTACACCAATTTTTTTGATTGATACTCTAAATTCAATTAAAACTTTGGTTTCTTAATGATACAAACTTTGTAAAAGATTAAGAGGGGTTGAGTTTAAATGAGGGGTGATCATATATCTAGACATTATTGTTATTATTATCATTGTTTTTTTAAAATTTTTTTACAGATTTTCTTGACAATAAAATGTCATAAAATTATCCTTAAGAATAGTTGATGTACGGTTAAGAATTATTTATTTATTTATTTTTATAGTTTATTTTTATAGATTTTCTTGACAATAAAATGTAGAAGAGTCACATACATATAAGATATGTTATTTGCCTATTTTTTGCTTAGATAGATCGAACCCCGATAATGATTCTTAAACTTAAATTTGGAAAAATGGCATGCAGGGGTTAGAACCCCAAACTTATTGCCAAATGGGGTTCGGCCCCAAACTTATTACAAATTGGGGTCGTCGCGTCTTTCCGAAAGACGTAACGACCTTTTTTTTTTGTCGCGTGTTTCTGAAAGACGCAATGTCACATGGCCGTCAAATATGTTACGGAAAGTTGGGTCGCGTCTTTCCGAGGGACGCGACCAAAAAATAAAAAAATAAAAAAATAATAATAAAAAAAATCTTAACAACTTTCTCTTTCTTCTTTTAATACTCCCCGTATCTCGAGATTTCAAGATTTACATAAATTAGATATTTCTTTTGATAAAGTAAAATTGAGATGATAGTTTGAGATTAATAAAAGACGACGATCAATTTTACTTTATCAAAAGAAATATCTAGTTTGAGATTAATAAATTTTAATATCACATCGAATAGTGTGAATATTCATCTAAAAATTAATGCAGGTTGGACTCTTACATTTTCATTTGGAATCTTTAACAAATTTGGAAGGAAAATGTGTATTTTTCATAGAAATAACAAGAGGAAAAAATATGGCATAATGTATATGATATGTGTCATTTGTTTGGTAGCTTGATGACGATATCCTTGACTCAAACACTTTATTTGTTTTAAAAAATAGAATCTGTTAAATTATTAGTCTCCAAAATATAATTTAATCAACAATTTTTGGTGCAATGAAGATCTATTTATTCAATATATTAAATGAAGCCATGCCTGTGTTTGGTTGGCTTTTTCCACGTGGCTATGCTTGTGGCTTCAAATTACAATACGTATCTACAAAAATCTCCATGTACCTCCAATAATATATTGTGTATAAAGCTTCACCAAACTCTCTCAAATTGTACGTAATTATATGGTTATATTTTATTGAATAATCAACTATCATTAATAAATGTTTTTCATGAAAAAAAAAAACACGTATTTAACTGTATCAACTAATACTTGAAAAATATTTTATAAATGGAACTCAATTTTATTATAAAAAAAAACGACTTGATAGAGACTCAAACTCAAAATCTCATAAATTAATCTATCAATTAACTCAAAAAAAATTAAGCAAATAAGTTAAGGCCGCGAATTTAATATATCAACGAACAAATACTTGTTAGCGTAGAAGCCCTTAATAGATAGGTAAGTTGTTGGCAATGAAAAAGCTATAAATTGAATTATGGGAAATCATACCAAATATCTAGATTTAGGGAAATATTTAACAAAATGTCTATTTAATTCTTCATTTTAACTCCATGTCTAAAACTAATTTATTATGTGGGAGAGTTATTTGTCATTCCAATTATACCCCTAAAATTTATTTCTTAATTAATTACCTTTCACAATACGAATGTTTCGATCCCTCATTTGTTGGAATCACTCCTATTATAGGGAAGAAAATAACAGACCTCCAATCTCTATCTTTAGGTTTAGTTATTCCCTAATATGTAATTAATTGTTTAAAATAAATATATATAAAAAAAAAAAACAGTAACGAAAACAACTTTGAACCACATTCAACGATTTCTCCAACATTTTCCACAAACCAGATTTTTTTCATAATTTTCTCTCAGTATTAGCAATATTTGGGTCTCATGGGAGCTACTACTGTTGTGGTTGCGTTTGATGGTCTTTGGAGTGTCACGAACGTCTATTCGAATTACAAGACGGTATCTATTGATGTTGTCCACGAATCTTCTCTATCGCAGCTTATAGATTCAGTGTCGGAAGCAATCAGCACGATCAAACATCAAAGATTTCTAGCTTAGCTCTTTACCAGAACGGCACCGAAAAAAATATGATGTTACCCCTTACCGAGGAGAGGGATGTCGAATGGATGCATAACGACTTCTGGAATGGGGTGTATTTGGATTGGTGCATTATGGTCGAAATATCGTCAGTGTGTACCGATATGGACATCGCGGGAAGGGGGTCAGTTATTGTTGTTGTAGGCCTCATTCTACCAACTAAGGATGGCTTGAAGGAAGTACTATGCAAGTTAGCACTGCGTATGAGCTTCAAGTTCAGGACGGTTAAGTCTAGCCCAAATCAATTTACCGCAATTTGCGTACATGAAACAAGTAATTGATATGTTAGGGCGTCTGTGTACACATGCACAGTTGATGTTGTTCGGAACCACCACATGCAAGCCACCCCCATTATAATACGTGACTTTGTCGAATCTGTGATGAACTTCACCAAGACGAAATCCATCACACCGGGAGACATGATGAAGCATGCCAAGAAGAATCATGAGGTCAACATAAGTTACTACAAAGCTATGAAAGGCAAAGAGAAGACCCTTGAACGCGTGAATGGGAAACCCGAAGATCCATATGCATTTCTAGCTAAAATTTGCAGCCAACCTAATTGAAAACAATCCAGGTACGATGTCATACTTAGTGAGCAAAATTTGATCATGATGAGGGGGGGTACGGGTTAGTATAACAGTAAGACATGCATTATTATGACAGAACACAAGGGGTAACGGAGAGTGGTATGCATGGTGCGTTATGATGGTAGTATAATGGGGGGGGGTACCCGATAGTGGGAGGGAGTCATTCGAAAATGCGCAAGGACTACTAAGTATCGTAACGTACAGCTACGTCTGCCATTTTGTGCTTATATTTTGATTAAAAAATCATTAAATGCAATATTTTCTATAGAACACATATTAAATAATATTATTAAGTTTCAATATCCCTTTGGTTTTGAAATCACAGATATTTTTCATTTTAAAAGTAAAATTCACAAAGTTTAACGTTTTGTTAAGTATAGAATTTGGTCAACTGAGTTTATTTCAAATACAAATTTAAAAAATAGGTGGTTAGAATATTGTTATTGTATTTATTTATTAATATAAATAGGGGTAGGGGTACAATGGTCAAAAGTAATTTCTATATTTCATAAAAATAATTGTTTTAAAAAAAGTAGACACAAACTTTAATTCTAAAAAAAAAAGTAGACAAATGATTAATTAATTCTCTAGATGTAGACATTCCCCAAGTTTGGCCTTGAATTATACCGTTTGACTTCCAATTATAGGGTTGTGACACAAGCCCATTGGGCTTCTACGTAGCTTTATCATATTCGGCCCATTGATTCTCCGCCCTTAACCACCTCATCATGGGCTCCATTCTTAGCCTTGTCATAGCCAGAAGCCCACAAGTTGGTGTATGCTAACCTTTTTTTTTTTTTGAGAAATGGTAGAAAATATCTACATTTTTAAAAAATAAAGATGAAATATCTACAAAACTTCTAAATTAAAAAATTGTCCCTTTTAAAATTTTGAGAAAGGAGAGAAATTTTTTCATTCCCAAATCACCCTTCATATTGTTTTTATTCGTAAAATACAATTAATTAATCATCATAAATCAAAGAGAAATTATCTCCTCTTTGTTTCTATTTTGTAGGAATCTCAATGAAAATATAAATGTTTAAAAAATAATCTTAAAAAAAATCTATTAATAAATGGTGATTCCCTAAAAAAAATACATAAAAAACCCACACACCCTTCTGCTTTGAAGGAACCCGAATGAAAATCATCTTTTTATCTCTACACATGAAGATCTAATTTTTTTTTCCAATATTCTTTCAAGGTTTTCTCTCTGTTCATTCTCTATTCGTTCTTCAATTTCATTTATGGGGCTCTTTCAATCCTCCTCATCGATCATTCATCATCTACATATAGCTCTTTAATGTT
>JBBMEF010073728.1:0-10367 GCA_037832685.1 Sicyos baderoa | reverse complement strand
TCTCTCACCCTTCCTATTTATAGATTATAGGAAGGGTGATTACAAGAAGATTAAGACTAATTAAGTATGATTTACCTTAAGATTAGTTGTAAGTTTGTTAAATGTGGTTAGTTTGTTTAGGTGGTTAAAACCTCTCTAGCAAACTTAACTACCTAGGTTACAACAACTTTAACTAATCTAACCTACAATTTAACTTTCAAACTTGATGAAGGAAATGATCGAATCTATAATCTCATAGTTCAATAATCAATAAATAAGATACTAATTACTGTTATATATTATAATCAATTTTGAAAAGTTGAGATTATAAATAGTATTTTTACTAATAAATTTAATTATTTTGTTATCTATTATTTATACGGTTTCAGAAATCTGACCATCTTAAATTGAAGGTCCATTTGTTATCAATTAATTATTTTTTGTAACAAAAAAAACATAAGCTTCTTATCTCCCAAATTGTCTACCATTGATTACATCTTCATTAAATAAAATATTTGAAATTTTAGCTAAATTCCAAAAAAAAAACAAAATTAATTTGTACTCATGAATAGTTAACTTACTCCTATTTAACATATATTAATGATTACTTTATAAGAGAGATTACGGATTAAGCTTTATCTAATTACAGTACCTAAATTTATAGTTTGATTGATTCTTTTTTTATAAAAACTTAACAATATTTGAAGTGAATGATCCTTTAATTATCAAATCATATGTCATGTCATTCGATTTTTATTAACACTTTAATATAAAAGTTACCTTTCTTGGATGGTGGTCTTCCCGTTCTTCCTCGACGAGGGTAAGGATATTTGGCCGACCCTCCAAGAACAGGACGACTAAGGTCCAAATTACTGGCTGGGTCACCAATATCATTATAGACATCATAGTCATAGATTCGATCATATTCTTTAGGTTGTCCTTTTCCATCTCCTCTTAGGTTCAATAATTCATTTGCCCTATATTTGAGAAGTGGCTTTGGTGTTTCACTAGGAAGATATGCCTGTTTTATTTATTAAAACATATCAAAAGTTTTAGATTATATTGAGATTCAAACTTGTGGCTTATTAATCAAAAATATACATACCTTATTTACTTGAGTTGTGTTCAAATATGGTGGGGAGAATATTACATTAGAAGAGTTTATCCGACGATGAGATTCATACTTTTAATTTTTTCAATAAAAAATAGGGGACTTTTTATGTATAACAAAAATTAGCTAAAAAATTGCATCTATAGCACAAAATTGAAAATAATTGCACATATACCAAAATTCTAAGTGATTGAACTTAATCGAACTCAATCAGTTGAGCTCAATCACTTAACAAACTGATTGAGTTCAATCACTAGTTATTGATTGAGTTCGATTGAGTTCAATCACTTAGAATTTTGGTATAAACGAATTTTCGATAAAAATGTGCTATAATTTTATTAGAGGACCCTAAAGTTGGTATACATAACAAATTTCCTAAAAAATACCTATATATATCTTAATAAGTTTTGTTTTTAATTTTTTGTTTTTTTTTTTTTTTTGAGTCCTATGGTTTTGTTGTTGTTTATATATATTTTTATCTTATGTTCAACATTAAATATTTAAAAAAAAAATTAAATATTTTTATTTTTAATATTTCAATAGTTTTAATTTTAACCCTTTAGAAAAAAAAACTGTTCATTTTTTAATAGAATGTTAACTAAAATAATGAATAGACTATTTTAAATTTTAATATATCGATGAATAATTATTTTAGTTTTGATAAAAATTTAGTTTTTTAAATAAAATAAGCATAAAAGTAAACTTAAAAAATACCTCAAATTAAACGTCTATTAAAATTTTAAGATTTTTTTTTTTTTTTAATTTTAAATGTAGGGTCCAAATAGAAACTAGACTCTAAAACAATGTTAAAAATGTATTGTTTTTCTTCTTTTCTTTAGTTTAACATCAATATTTAAGAGGTGAGAGATAGAAATTATTACCTCTATTGAGAATATAACTTAATTATGATTAAATTTATTTTAATTATATTTAAGTTTTTTTCTTAGATTCAATTATATTCTTTAATTATTGAGTTATGTCCAAATGATTGAAAATATATTATATTAAATCTATTAGTAAATTGTCTTCAACACCGGTGTCACAGGTTCGAACTCTGAAAGAGTCGGTATTGTAATCCCCAACTTTCATTTTGTACCAAAAAAAAATCTATTAGTAAATTGTCTTAAAAAAAAAATCTATTAGTAAATTATAATGATTAAATTCAACTATACCCTGATTTCCCATTAAAAAAAGTCAACTATACCCCAATTTTTTTTTGAGGGGACCCCAAAATATTTTGTTAAAAATATAGTTTGGAATTTGTTTCATTTTAATTTAGGTAGTTTTAAATGTTGAATGATAATAATAATTTTAGTACATATTTGTTGAAGTATACACTTATTTATATCTCACAATTTTTAAATGTTTGACTTTTATTTGCTTTCTTTATTTGTTGATGGTTATTAAATTTTTTTTTTTTTTAAAGGATACTGAAAATATATATTGAGATATATGCAAGGAGTATAAAAACGCATTTCAATTGATAATAATAGAAGAGACTTATAGTTTATTTTTCTCCCTTTTTTGAGATTACAACAAGACGTTATAGTTTTAAACAAAAGATATTAAGTCTTTTTAGATGGTTTTTTTTTTAAAAAAATAAAGTTAAAAATTAAGGTTCAGTTTGATAACCATTTGATTTCTTGTTTTTTTGTTTTTCAAATTTAAGCATATTTTCTCTCAAATTTCCTACAATTTGTTTCATCATTTCTACCATGTATACATCTTTCCTTAAGAAAGTAGGAGAATACCAACCAACTTTTAAAAACAAAAGAAAATAGTTTCCCAAAGTTTGTTTTTGTTTTTAAAAGTTGGTTAATATTCTCCTACTTTCTTAAAGAAATGTGGATAAATAGTAGGAACGATGGAGCACATTGTAGAAAATTTGAGAGAGAATAGACTTAAATTTAAAAAACAAAAAACAAGAAATCAAATAGTTATCAAACGGGGCTTAAGGAAGTGACCATAAATTTTTTATAAGGAAACAAAAACAATTATACAATAATTTATACAATAAGACTCAACTCAATTGCATATCAAGACAAATCCTTTCATTTTCTGATATTAATTTTCCCAAGGCTTAGTGATAAATAATGTATTAAAAGCCTGCTGTTTTAAACAATTTTATAATAATGCAAGACTATGATAGACAACAAAACATTAATTACTATAATTCAATGTGCAACTTCTTTTTATATAGTTAAAATGATTGTTATTCAACTCACATAAAATTTGTATTTTGGTTTATTACTCTATCAATAAGATAATAGTTCAATTAAGCATAAATGTGATGATTCCAAATTTAAAATCAAATTTATGATCGTGAAGTTAAAATAAATCAGTACCAATTAAAATAACTCACCAACTCATTCAATCAAAATCTTACCCTTTCAATTAGTGTTTGAGTTATAAAATAAAAAAAAAAAAAAAAAAAAAAAAAAAAAAAAAACCACAAAACTTCCAACATCTTCTTTTTAGTCCCATGTTCAATCCTCAAACCTCACACATATGGTCAGAAAAGGTGAAATAATTTTGGATTTATTTTCATATATATATATATATTTATTTATTTATTAATTTATTTTGTTACCAAATATTTCCTCTTGCTGGATTAATATTTATGGTGATGCAACAATGATATTATATTTTAATTCAATCAAATAGTCTCTCAATTAAAAAAGAAAGCAAGTTCAATATATTGTATCTTTATCGAAAGAAAGAAAAGAAAAACAAAGTCTCAAAATCTGCCAACCTAAAAAAATAACCTTAACATGTAAAATCTGCATCAAAAAAACGTGTAAACACCATACTCAAACCTAAAATCATGAGTTCTATGGAAAATTGACTCATTACAATCATTTATTTTTTTGACAAAGAATTATTTTTGAATTGACACATTATCATTAACTTAGATCTCGATTAAGTTAAACAAACCAACTATCTTATCGTATGTTTGAGTATGATATTACACGTTTTTTATTGTTTTTTATTTTTGTTTTTGACAAGCTATTGAGTTCAATCACTAGTTATTGATTGAGTTCAATCACTAGTTATTGAGTTCAATCCAAACAAAAAATTAAATGGTACAGTTCAATCCAAACAAACATACAATAAGATATCATTTCATTTTTTGTTTTTGATTTTTAAAATTTAAGGCTATAATAACTAGTTTATCGTATGTTTTTTTTCTACATGGATATTTATTTTTCATTTATATTTGTAAAAAATAAACCAAAAAAAAAAACAATAGCTTTAAAAGATTTGTTTTTGTTTTTAAAAGTTGTTTTTGAGTGAGAATAGACTTAAATTTCAAAAAATAAAACAAAAAACCAAATGATTATCAAACGGGATCTTACCGATCAAGAGTTTATGAAGATTAATGCTCGATTGAATTACCTGGTTGGCGAAAAAAATGCGACCTTTTCTATAGGTTTCCACCGGATAAACCCAAGAGTTACAGTCGAAGTGAAGTCTACCATGGCCAGGAACATCCTCAAGAGTGAGAGATTTGAGAAAAAATTCACTAAAATGTTCATTTTTTATTAAGAAAGCTCCTGGAACTCCAATTTCTTCTTCCCAATCAAATGTAATACTAAAGGTTGATTCTCCTGCAAATGTTGGGAGAATTGTATTGCCAATCCAATTCTCCAAATAAGCTGCTTTTCCAATCTTCCCTTGAAAATCATTAGCTTTTTTTTTTTTTACCCCAAAAAAAAAAAAAAAAAATATCCATTAGTTCTAAAAATATTTTTTTTAGTTAAATTATATATATATTATTTTGTATTAAAAATAGTCAAAGTCGTCCCTCGACATTTATCTTAATAGTTAAATTTAAGGAAAATTGTACTGGATAGTCCAATTTTACAAAATAATTACAGATTTAAGCAAATTTGAAAATATTTAGCATCCATAGTCAAATATACAATATAAATTATAATACTCATCATATTGTATCATTTATTAATTATTCCGTATAAAAAGTATTACTTATACCGTATATTTGACTATGGTTGCTAAATTTTTTCAAATTTACCTAGTTTTGTAAATACTTTATCAATTTGGTCTATTCGTGCAAAAACTCCTAAATTTAATATATATATATATATATATATATATATTTATTTATTTATTTATTTATTTATTGGGACACCACAATCAATTTCTAAGAAAATATATGTATAGGTAAAACTTTAATTCTCTTTCAATCAAAACGGTTCCTTGAGGTTTTATTTATTAATTAAGAAATCTTTAATTTAATATCTTGATGAAAACTTTCTTGAATAGTTTTAGAAGTTTATTTCTTAGTTCTTAACATTGACTCTAAAAATAATTGTACAATAGTTAGCCTTTAATATTACATATACTATCCAAATTATGACTTTTTTTAAAAAAAGCATTAAAAAAAAAAAAAAGGAAACTATATTCCAAAAGTAGGTAAGGAACATGTTAAGAGTTTTTTTTTAGAACCACATATTAAAAGTTGATGGAGCTTCACTAAACTAATTTTGAAATATGTTTCGCAAACAAAAGTACCAACAATCCTTTGGCATTCATCTCAAAAGTTTTTTTTCTCTAAAAAAAAAAAAAAAAAACGTTTTGCGTTTGTTTCAAAAAGGGAGTTTTTTCCTTGCCAAATTAAAAGGGTCTTTTTTTCGTTTTTGAGGATTTTTCATGAGCATTAACAAAAAAAAAAAAAAAAAAAAAAAAAAGAAAAAAAAAAAAAACTAGTCATTCGATATATACTAATACGCTTAGTCATTCGACAGCAACTTCATTTTTTTTACAAAAAAAAATTAATAATAATAAAAAATTAATATAGCAAAAAAAATTCAACAACAACTTCATTTTTTAGTTTACAACAATTGAGGGAGAGAGGATTCAAATTTCAAACACATGACATCTTAGTCATTCGATATATACTAATGCCGCTTAACAACTGCTCATTTTGACCAATCAAATGAAATTGATAAGCTTCCATTGAATAAATTTTAATTAATAAATTCAATCAAATTAATATTCATATTTTATTTTAGAATTTAGAATTTAGAATTTAGTATGCATAATTGTGGAAGTAAATTGTTTTCGATTTTTCTTTATCATATAAAAAAAACAATAGAGTATTTTATATATATTTGTAGAAACTGTCTATTTAAATATTATTTAATATTGTCTATTATTTTAATGAAGTTTACCATCACTTTTAGAAAATGACCGGTTGGAAAGAACATTTTTTTTTAAACTATATAGTTTAAAATATATTTTTAAAAATCTTCAACTATCATTTATTTTTCAAATAATACATTTATTCTATCAAAATGCATCATTTTTTTTTTTTGAGTACATACTTTTTCTTTCTTTTTTTAATTCAACTACAACTGGATAGAAGATTCAAATTCATGATTTTATGGTCATCAAAACATATTGATACCGTTGAGCTATTATATTATTGTTAACAATATAATATTACTCTTAGCTTTTCATATAAACATTTTTAAACTATTTTTTAAGAAAAAATTGTTAAGTTGTTGAAGAAAAAATCATTGATGGCCGGAAAATATATATATATATATATATATATATTTTTTTTATATTCGTGACTTACTAGACCAACTTTCGTGCATCTCGACTAATGTCGCAGAATATATTACCCGATCCTATAATATTTTTTGGATGCCAAAGAAATTCGTAGGAAATAAATTACTAGGTAGGTGGCCATCATAGATTGAACTCATCACTTTATGCACCTCAAAACCTTCTTTGACAAATTGAGTCACTCTATGATGATTAAATCGGAAAATATGTATCCATTGATATCATCATATCGTAATTTTATAGTATTGGAAAAAGAAAAAAAGATAACTTGAGAAGAAAAGATAGAAAAATATTGTACCCTAAAATATACTTAAATAATAAATCATATTTTGAGACTCCATTGGATTTTACCCAAATACTTACAAACATTAAGATTAAAACTATGCTAACCACAATACTAATGTAGTATTCTAATAGTCTAACAGGAATCATTAAAATGTTGGTTAGAAAATTTATTTACTTTATAAAATATTTGTTTAGATTAAATTTGAAAAAAAGGCATTTAGACATCTCTTATTTTTGTTCAACATATTTCAATAATATATTGTAACTTTTAAAAGAATATAAGAGTAGAAATTATAAGGGACAAAATTGAAGGTTAATTTTTATAATTTAACAAAAAAGATATAAATTATATGGTTTATATCTATGGTATACAAAAGTTGTTGGGTTGCATAAATGTCCAAGGAAGAGCCTCAAGTTGCATATCTTTATTTTTTATTAGAGTATTAAAATGAGTTGAGAAGTTGAATATAATTAAACAAAATATGAACCAAATCACTTTCTTGTTTTTTTTAATAGGTGTAGACAAAAAAAATTAATAATAAAACGTGGTCTACAAAGACTAATATTTTTGTTTTGTTTTGTTTTTAAAGAAACATAGTATTCAGCTAAACCCTATTCTTATTTGAGTTTTTTTTTTGGTAATATTTGAAGTGTGTATATATATATATATTTAGTACATATCGGAAGAAGGGGGACAAATATCAATTTTTTGGATCGAATTTGTGATGTTGATGTTAAACTGGTTTACAAACAAATAATTAAATCATTACATCACAGACCCTATTTTGGTACGTATATTTATATTCTTATTCTCTATGAAGTTTTTTCTTTTTTACAAAAATTATCATAGGTTAATTTAGGTTGGGTGTTTGATAAAAAATCTTATTAAATACTCCATTAAATAATTATATTAATAATTTTAATATAATAGAAATAACAATTATGAATATATTTCTCAAATTTTTAGAGAAAAGTCGATAGAAAGTAATTTAAATAATGAAGGAAAAAAATGTTAACAAGAACACAACCATGAAGAAATTTTTTAAGACTTTAAAAAATACCGGAAACTAAAATTGAGCATGAAAACAATTATATATATATATATATATATATATATATATATATATATGGTTTTCGCGGGAATAGACCAAATTGATAAAATATTTACAACACTAGGCAAATTTGAAAAAAATTAGCAATCGTAATCATATATACGATATTTTTTAAAGTTTGTTTGATTTTTACAATATTTTTTAAAATTTAGCAACCGTAATTATATATACGATATTTTTAAAAATTTAGCAACCGTAATTATATACGATATAAAGTAATACTTTTTATACCGCATAATTAATACATAATACAGTATGATGAGTATTATTTATACTGTATGTTCGACTATGAATGCTAATATTTTCAAATTTACCTAGATTTGTAATTATTTTGTAAAATTAGACTATCTAATACAATTTATATATATATATATATATGAAAACAAAAATTATAATTTAACTTAATTTTTTATGCAAAATGCATCCATTTACTTAAAAAGTTTCAAAATAGAATAAAAAAGTAATGAGGAAAAAAAAATAAAAGGAAGAAGATATTTAAAAATTGCATTCAATTAAGTTGCATGAGTGGATGATCAAAATAACATAAATTCAAATTTTTTACCTTAATTATGGTAAAAACAATTTTTTTAAATAAAAAAATGAAAATGAGATGCACTATGTTCTAAGATTATAAAAGTCAAGGTTTTGTTTAAATTAAATCATCGTCTTGTACTAAAAAAATAAATTAATGGATTAAGTGATCGTCATTTTGACTTAATAATTTGTACCACTAAATATTTCATAACAAATACTAGTCTTAAATCTTAGATTCATAAGATAAAAAGAAACTTTACAATTAAATTTACTTGCAAACTTTGAGCATCAAACCTTCGATTAAGTTTACATCAAGAACTCAAATCTTTACCAATCAAGTTAAGGTCATAGAAGTTATATATAACTTAAAGAATAGTATAAACCATATTCAAAAAATTTGTTTAAAAAAAAAAAAACATGAAAATGAAAATAAAAGCTATATAGTCGAGATAAACATAAATAGAAACTCACAAGGGTCAGCATTATTAGCGCTAACGAGTCGAAGAGAGACACCGCCCCCTAAGAGCTCATGAAGATTATCAAGAACAGTTGAACCAAAATCATTGAAATCCAAAACATTGTCTCTCATTAAAACCACAGTCCCTTCAATCTTTTTCCCACCATGTTTCAGCCCAGAGATAGCCCCAACAATGCTCCCAAGTAACATCTCTTTAAACTCCAAACACAAAAAAAAATACAAAGCTTATATCTATGGAGAAGAGTTATTGTTTAATTTTTCAATGAGTGTTCTAAAATAGAAGTAGGTTTTGGGGTTTTATAGGCAAAAATATGGCAATCATTTTGTGGCTCTTGTTTCACCAATTTGTCTTTTATTGTTCTTTTTAATTATTTTTTTCAATTGTCTTTTATTGTTCTTTTTTTTTTTTTTTTCAAGTAGTTTATACTGACTTTTTTTTTCACATTGTTTATTTTGGTGTGTTGAGTGTTTCTCTCTCTCTTTTCTCATTTCTAGAAAATATGATATAATAAGAAGATAAACTTGAGATTCTTTGAGTTCAACTATAATTTTGATCTCATTATTTTTCAAATGGAGTATGAAAGCTCGACACTTTAACTAATGATTTAATAGAAAATTATATATCTCTTAAATTAAGGATAACATGATTTTGATACGTCTAAAATCAAATCCCCAAAACTTAAGTCGGTAAATTCATCAATTGATTTTGAGAAAAGAATTTTATATTATCTAATATGATATTAAAATGCACCGTTTTAAGAGTCTCAAACCTCATACTATTTGTGTTCTTTGTATTCTCTAAAACTCTCTTCACCTCTAAATCTATGAGTATTAAGATTAATTTAATTATATCTCAACCAAATACAGCATAAAAATAGTCCAAATACCTAACTTTTGGAAAGAAGAAAAAAAAACTACAAAATCACAAGTAAAGAAAAACAGTCCCGACGTAACATTTTTATTCCTAAAATAAAGAAAAGAAAGAAAAGGGAAATTCACTTTTTAAGTCCACTCTTTATATTCATGAGGTTTTGTTTGTTGGATAGAGAATTTTGGAAAGGAAGATAATGGATTATGTGGAGTTTTGGGTGATGATAAATTTTTTGATGAAGATAGAGTTTTGTTTAGATTTGAGAATTTACGAATTGTTATAGCAGAAATCATCGTTCGAATGAATGAGTTATTAGTGACTGTGGTAGAAAATGAAGGAATTGTGTCCTAAGACAAATCCCGCAATTACTAAATATAGATAGGAATTATTATGGAGATAATAATT
>JBBMEF010073717.1:0-10367 GCA_037832685.1 Sicyos baderoa | reverse complement strand
TACTTGCACATTTCCTAGGATTTCACACTTTCGTTATGTTAGAGAAGAGTTTCGTTTTAACGAAACCAGCATTGACATGTCATCATTCTCGCTATTTAATTATTTATATGTTGTGAAATAACCGTACAGCATGTTTGGTGCAGAGATTAGGATTAAGTTAATAGGTATTAAGTTAACTTGAGTATTAAGTTAAGCTGAGGGATTAAGTTAATCTGTGTTTGGTGGACAAATTAAGCTAAGCTGGATTAAGTAAAGCTGACTATTGTTTGGTGCATGGATTAAGTTAAGCTGAGTATTAAGTTAAGCTGAGTATTAATTTAAGCTGTGTGATACGAATATTAAGTTAAGCTGAGTTCCTAAACTTATATTTGTCATTTTCATGCATTTAACTTAATGATTCCATACATTATGTATGCTTTGAATATTCAACCTATTTCCTTTGCAATATTTAAAATGACATTCATTTTAAATTGTGACAACATAATATTCATTCCGTAGTGAAATTATAAATCGAACATAATACATTAAATTTTAGTTCAACCAAATAAGAGAAACTAATAAGATCATTCACTTACGCGTAGTGCATTATAAAAGATGTGTCATTCACTCATTTAATGAGCTTTTCCATTTAACAAACATATTCGTTCCGCCAGTAAATCTCGAAAGTATGACCATTGAGTTGAAGATTTGTCCATTACTGCTCCATAATCTAAACAAAATAGTCGAAAGTATTTATCATGTGTACAATATCTTTCATACCAACATCATCATCATCCCCCATTTAACAAACATAGTCGAAAGTATGACCAGTGAGGGCAGTACCAACATCATCCCCCATTTGTATTTGTCATGTGTACAATATCTTTCATACTATTATATTCATTCGATGCTCCATAATCTAAACAAAGAGTAGTTTAAAGTGGTTTTTTATCAAACTTCAAAATTAATTGTGACTTATTTTTTTTATTATTATCAAACTTGTATTTTCATGCATTTTATAACAATCTTACCTAAGTGTTTATGTTTTTTTTCTCATTAAAGTTGAAAGTGTTGGCAATAAATTAAAGAGATTAACGTTCCATTCATAATAAAATAGGAAATAGGAATTAATGTTCATTTCATAATAAAACAGGTAATATAAAGCAAGTTCACTTAGTACAATAAGTAATCGATGGTTGAACAAAAAAAATGCTATTTCGTCCGTTAATTAATATAAGAAGTTGGTCAACTTCTAGGCAACCATCGATGCCAAAAAAGAGATAGAGAAGGTCATCATTTGGGCTTGTTCAATAGATAATCACAGTATTTGCGTCGATCATGTTCAGGGACTTCAAGAAAAGCAGAAGCTTCGTCGAGATCTTTTAAAAGGACGTTCATCAGTACAATTCGTTCGAGACTTTTTAATGGTGGTGATAATGTTTGAAGAATTCCAGTGACATCAACTCTTGTAGACTTATTATCCTTCTTTGTCACTTCTAGGGTTGTCACAGGCCAATCAACAATCCTCTTGATTTGTTCGTACTGCATGTCCATGCCGACACGTAAGGTATCAATCATTTTCTGTTTTTCTGATATCTTTTTTCTCTTCTCTCCCACAAAAGAGGATGACGGAATGGCTCTACTTGTGGGGGTGTTTGAGTCTTCTTCCTCAACAAAGGAATCTCAGGTCTGTAATATCCTTGGGAATCGTCCGCCCCACCGACCTCTGCATTCCAATCTTCTTCTGCAATATCTCTAGCAGACTGAGATATTGACCCAGATGCTCTATCCTTCCCGAAGATATAAGCCAAGTCATCGTAATATAGAAAATGCTTTATGTTGAGACCCTTTACAATTGGGTGTGTCTAACAATGGAATTAAGAACATACGATTCATAAATAAATTGAAATTTTATTTTTATTATATTATAAATATTATTAATTAATACCTGGACCCAAGTGTCGAAAACAGTTGGCTTCCACTTCAATGCACTTGTATTTATCATTCCAGCCGAATCCACTACAAGTATTGCCCAACATCTCGGCAATAGCTTGATATTGTCGTTTTAGACTCTTTACTCTAGTATCAATCACCGAAGTAGACGTGATTGAGCATCCAGGAAGTTTTAGGTGCATCAATCAAAGTAGTTCATTATGGTACTTGTTCCTAAACGTACCATTATCTGATCTTCATCCCCCCTCTTGTACAAGTTCCATCAGTGATTGGACTAAAATACTATCTTCCATTGCTGGCCAGTTGGTTCGATTGTTTCTCCCCATCGTTGACATGTTGCTACAAAGAAGTTGTACAAGAGATAAAAGTAAGGAATATAACATTAAATCTAAAAACATTTAGATAAAAAAAAAAATTATTTATTTGAATGATATTATAGTATGATTAAAAAAAAAACTATTACATATAAAATATCATGCATAGATATCTAAGCACATCAATCAAACAAATTACATTTAAAATGAATTGAAAACATATCATGAATTTATAATAAATAAAATATAAGCAAATAAATTAAGATTTATGTAAATCGTTTTTGTAATGATATTTTAATAATGACAATATTTTGAATCTTGTTTATTTGGTTTGATAGGATAGCAAACAAATGGTAAGATCATATCAAACAAAATACTTATAAATTGAATTTCGAATATACATGATTTTTTTTTTTAAAAGTTAAAAATTAAAAATATTTAAGACATAATTTCAAATCACAATATATCATTTTTAATTTTTGTACATTTCCAAGTTTTCTTTTATAGAATTACCAAAAAAAAACATTGTTACCCAAATAAAAATGAATATAAAACTTAAATTAAATAAAACAACACATGTTATAAGGCAAATCGAAATTAGAACAGTAAAATACATTCAAACATATATAGTTGAAAAAAATATTTGAGATTATTGAATGAAAAAAACTCACATTTTATAAAAAAAAATGTTAAATGAAGGCTCTTTATATATAGTTATTTAGGGTAAGAGATTAAAATTACAATTTTTTTGAAAATATTCGATTAAAATATATTAAAGAAAATTAAAAATTAAGATAAGTCTTTTCGTATTCTACATTTTCATATTCTACTTTAAATATTTATCATATTGAAATTTTAAATTACAAGTGTGAGAGGGTTAATGTATCTTGAGTGGGGTTTAAGAAGTGAATTGCTTTTAATAATTAGTGTTTCTAAAAATAAATAAATAAAATAAAATATATCTTATTTCTCTTAAAATTATATGTTTCTTTATTTTCACGAAAATTGAAAATAAAAAAATAGAGTTATGGTAAGTGTGAAAGTTTATATTATTATTTTTTTATAAATAAAATATATTTTTATTCGTAATCATACTATACTACCTTAACAAATTGTCTAGTTATTTTTTATTATTGTGGTTAATTTTCTAATTTTAGATCATCCTTAAATTATTATGGATATTATTGTATCACTAAATATTAAAAATAACCGAATCATTTATCCACAAAAAATAAATTACTTAAATTTAAATTCACTCAATGTTTTAAATTCAAAATGATTACAAATTTTATTTTAAATTTACTCAATGTTTACAAATACATGGTTTTTTTTTTTTTGAGAAAATTCAAAGTCATGAAAAAAAATAGTTTAATGAAAATCATTGAATCTTTAATGATCTTAAAATCGTTGTTCTTCATTTTTCGATCTAATATAATATTTATGCCTACTTTAATATTTTTAAGTGAATTTTAAATGAAAAAAATGCATTTAAAGGATGTTTTTTTAAATAGCTAAATGCATGAAAAATAAAGTGTTTTCTTTTAAGTAAATTGAAATATTTTTATACTTATAACTAAAGATTTTTTTTATCCACCAACATTAAAAGCATTAAAAGAAATAATAAAAAATATAATTATTATTTTTGTAAAAAAAATCAATAAATACTAATTACTTTTTGTAACAATTTTAAATATCCATTATAATTATGGATATTTTTCTATAGTTTCATGCATTTGTAAAGTGATTAATTTTAAATAAGAAAACATTTATTTTCCTTTTTACTTAATTGATGGATGTAGAAAGTGAAATATCACTATAGGTTTATAATAATTTTAGTTTATGTTTTTATTGTTTGGATGCATGAAAATGATTATCCTCTTAAAATTGAGAACTTAGATGTTTTAGTTGTGATTTTGAAAATAAAATCAAATATATTCATGTATTATAAATAAAATAGAAAATTGTCATCGTATAGATAAATGTCATAATATAATAATAATTATTATTATTGTATAAAAAACCTAAAGTATATATATAAACATAATATTAATAACTATGTTTTTTTTAAAATAAATAAATAAATAATAACTATGAAACATATTTGTACTTACCTTCACAATCTTCTTTTTACTGTACATCTCCAAATCTTATCTTAAAGGACATGTAGTCCAATAAAAAGTAACAAAAAAACAAATTAGATTAAGCAATCCAATAAATATAAATTTAGAAAAAATAAATCCAACATGATATAAGGAAAAACAACCATATATAAATATATATAAAAGGAAAATAAAGCTAAACATAAGAAATAAGAAAATTCAATTGTTTGTAAGAAAAAGAATGATGAAGAACTCAATAAATAAATAAATAAATAAATATATATATATATATATATATAGTTGTGAGAGGTGGAAATTGCCAACTTTTAAAATTCAACCTAATGAAAAATGTAACCTAAAAAAGTAAATATTGATTTGAAAGCTATAGAAATAGGAGATAGAACCTTTCAAATTCTATAATTAATGGTACAATAGTAATTAATAATAAAACTATTAATTAAGAAAAACATATAATAAAACTATTAATTAAGAAAAACATAAAAAGTAACATACATGGGGAGTGGCGTGAATGTTTCAAATCCATTTAAGAAATGTAAAATATTAATCTAAAAAAAGAAGTAAAATATTAAATAACTTACCGGGAGAAGTATTTTAGATGAATTTTAAATAAAATATAAATTAAATTGATAATAATAAATGGCATATTTGAAATTAGGAAGAATTATTTGGACAAAATAGTTAAAAAATGGTTCTCTCTACTAAGTCACCTTTTAAGTAGCGAATATTTTATCTATAACACATAATTCAACAAATGAGAGAAATAATTTATCTATAACACATAATTTAACAAATGATAGAAATCAACTAGTAATAAATTGAGTCTACTACTAATTGAATTCTCACCGATATAATTTAATTAGTAATAGAACTTAATTCGAATTTTTCTGTTACAAATGAATTAATTTTGATTTTATTTTATATATAAAAATATTTTACCATTTTTTATTATATATGTTAAACCCCTTTTTTAAAAGTATATTTTGAAAGTGTAAGTTTCATTACCTGTTTTGTTTTTTGTTTTTGTTTTTGTTTTTTTTTTCTTTTTTTTAAATATAAACTTATTTTTACTTAAAGTTTTACAATATGTATCATCTATATTGTATCTATATTTCCTTATGAAAGTATGTAAATGCTAATTAAATTTTTAAAAAATAATAATAAATAAATAAAATTTTGAAGTTTTTTTTTTTTTTTTTTTTTTAATTTTTGTTTGGTTTCTACAAATATAGATAAGATGTAGATATCAAAGTAAGAAAAAACACATTATAAAATAGTTATAGTGGGCTAAAATTTAAAAAACAAAAAAACAAAATAAGTATCAAAGGACACCTAAATTAAATAGAACAAATCTAAAATATCATGAATAAAATTTGACATTTGAAAATTTAAACATGAAATAAATGTGAAAAATTTGTGGGCAAAATTGATATATATATATACTCTTTAGAAAAACAAAATTAATGATATTTTACCCAAAATGGAAGAATACTAAATTTGAACATAAAAGTATGTTTTCTAATAATACTAATAACATATTTTAGGTAATATAATATTATTATTAGAAGTTAAAAGTAGTATAGATATCTTGGTGACACGAGATTACAGTTTCGAATCTCCTTCCGAAAATTTTGTCAACCCAGACACTGAAATAGCAAACCCAAAACAAGTTAAATACAACCAAAATATGAAAAGTAGTAAGAAAGAGAATCAAAGCCACTGAAAAAGAAAGAAAAATGAATGAATCCCCGAATCAAAATCTGACCCAACTTGGTGAAATCTTGGAATTGAAATATAGGGTATGAAAAATGAGAGGCGCAGAGAAAACTTATGAGGATTATGAAATGTTGCCAATGTGGAGAGAAGAACAGAAGAATTGAGTGCAAACGAGAAGCGGTGGAGAATAAGACAATACAAAGAAAAAAACGTAACTCAATTGGTCAAAAAGGATCTTGAGATGCATAAAATGATGGATTCAAACTTCAAAGTGACTACCTACTTAGAAATTAATTTCAAATTTAATATCTACGAGTTTCTTTGGCATCCAAGTGTTATAAGGTCGGACGGTATGTTCCGCGACATTAGTCGAGGTGCTCGAAAGCTGGCCTGAACAGTCACGGATAATAAAAAAAAAATAAAAGAAAAAAGACAATAGAAAGAAAAATGGAAGATTGGATAATTCAATGGGGTCTCTAACTCTGAAGTAACCAAAACAGTCCAATTGTGATCAACAACAAAATCTTAATATGACAATTCAATTCAATTTTATACAAGATTCCAGTGAGAAGCCACTGCCACTGTGCATATTTTTTTAGATTTTTCTTTTATCTAATTACTTTCTAGGTATCTTTTGCTATTTATAAATTTGAAAATATGACAAAGGAAGGACGATCGCTGGTGCAATTTGAGATTTTATGGGTTCATTTGTATTTGTACAAATATATTCACGGCTTCATAATTTCATTTGGGACGTTGTTACTTACCTTTGCCAGCTATGTGGTAAGAGCTATAATTTTAGTTTATGAAATATTTTTGTAGCATTATATATATATATATATATATATATATATATAAGAAAAAAAATATGACAAATCTATCCGCGTGAGAATCTTTCAAATTTAGGAGAAGATATTAATTGCAATACTTATCAAAGTTTAGGGGACGGGATTGCTCAAATTGAAATTTTAAGGGATTAATTGTTACAACCATCAAACTTTAGGGATGGTTTGTGTATTTTTTCCAAAATAATATTATTATTAGAAGAATCGACCCCAACAAAAAATTAGTCGATTCATAAAACGATTCAAACCAAAAATAGGGAGCCCCGGTTTCAATAAATATTAAAGGGAAATCATAGGAATTGTCTACTTTCCGCAAACAATTTAAGAAAATGTCTCATTGTGAAACTATTATACCATTGATATCTATTTTCAAATTTAGGGGAGGAGAGATAAATCATTTCTATCGTTTATGCCATTCTCACTTAATCCATATTTTATGAATTAAAATTAATAATCAACCCCACCATTTTAGAAATAAGTTTTACCCATCATTTTAGAGATCTCCTCGAAATTGAATAAACATATTTAACCCACCATTTTAGGATGTAGTTTTGTCACCTACATTTGTGCAACAACTTTTCTTCACCTTTCATTTAAATCAATTTGGAAACCTCCATCACTGATTCTCCAAACTAATACAGGGTGTCATTATTAATTGACATTTTCTCAGTTTTCACCAATTTTCACATTTTCAACTACCAATTTTCAGGTGTGCACCAAATCTTCTCATCATTATATTTGCTATTATTCCCATCATCAATTTCGATTCTATCATTTTTTCTGTCAAATTTCAAAGGGGTAGGAAGCTTTCGGTTTTAATTGTGAATGAATGTTACATCGAATATATGTCTTCATCTTTAATGAGAGTTGGAATGAGGGAGATATTTACTCGAACTACAATTCCGTCGTGGTCGATATCACATACAACGCCTCCCTATCCCTACTGATATCGCCTACCGAGGAAAAGTTGAGGATTGACGAAAATTCAAAAGTCGTAAGTATATCGCTATATAATGATGGGGGCGTACAAAGAAATGTCGAAGACACTGAAGGATGTCAGGAGACGTCCAATGGATGTACTGCGGGTTCGCTGGTGGTATGTGCAATCACTAGTAGAAAATCGGGAATCATTGGCGGTCTTGAAATTTGGGTTTCAAAAACACGGAGAATTAATGGCGGTTTTTAACGCACCCAATGGATAACTATCAATGGCGGGCATTACCCGCCATTTATACTACACTATTAATGGCGGGCAATGCCCGCCATTAATATTTCTGTTCTAAAATCCACGCGATTTTATTTCATTTTCCTCTCCCACACATTACAGAAACCCCCATTCTCATCGAAACCACCCCTGCTCACTAGAACCCTTGCTCACCGACGCCGGTGCTGCCAGACTAACCCACTGCCGCCGCCAGACTAACCCACCGCCGCTGGCGACTAACACCCACTGTAATCCTCTTCTCTTTGGGTAACCATTTTTATCTTATTTATTCTTAAATGTATGTTGGTTTCCAAGCTAGAGTGCTAAGTTAGATTGGTTAGTTGGTTGTTTATGTTTTTACTTTGATTAGTGTTTTGGCTCACAAAGTGTTCGATAAAAGTCCTAAGAGAAATGTCATTGTGTTATTTGTGTTGATTTTGATTCATGTGTTCAAATAATTAGAGATTTGTACAAATGGATGTTGTTTTGATAGACATTTTCACTTGGAAATATATTTTTGCTTCTAAACAATGAATGAATGATGCTTAATTTGCTTTCATAATTGTTAGAAAATATATTTTTTGCTCCTTTGTAGCTTGAAAGAGAAGAGGGTTTCGGTGGGTGTTAGTCCTCTACCTTCATCATTCATCCTTCATCGCACCGTAATTTCTGAGGGTACAAAATAAATTTCCAACTTTTTTTCGAAGCCGAAGTTGCAGCCGTCGCCATGGTTCGTCCTCTACCTTCATCATTCATCATTCATCACACTATAATTTCTGAGTGTTTTCATTTTCGATTAATCCTCAATTTCTTGTTCTGTTTTGTTCATCTTCGTAGGTGAAGTATTTGAGAGAACCTGATAATCACACCAAGTGTATACAAATCTTTCCTCACTTTCTCTTATGGATCTCCTTCGATTTAGTTTCAAAGTTTTGCATTGGTTTTGTTTGTTTGAATATGATCTTTTCGTTTTGAACTGATATTCAATTTTTGTTTATTCTCTTTTTCAGCCTGCAAAGCTAGAGGCTCTGACCTTAGAGTCCACTTTAAGGTATGTTTTATTCAAGTTCTTTGAGTTTTAACTCTTTTAATTGCAGTTGATTCAAAGTTGTTTGAACTAGGGCATGTGCTTACGCTTATAACTTTGTTTAATGATTAGCGATACTAGTTTTAGGGTTTAAAATTTATCTTTAGCATGTGCTTACGCTTATAACTTTGTTTAATGATTAGCGGTATTAGTTTTAGGGTTTAAAATTTATCTTTAGCATGTGCTTACGCTTATAACTTTGTTTAATTAAGAATAATACATTAAAAAAATTCAAAACAAATATCCATACCATTTTTCTGGGTATTTTTTTTAAAACAAATAAATAAATAACTCATGGCGGGCAAAATGTGTCATTAAATAGTTTACATGGCGGGTTAAAGTTGCCCGCCATTGATTCGCCGCGCGCTATCAATAGTTATCAATGTCACTCGTATTCATGGCGGACAACAAGCCGTCATGAATACCTATTTATGGCAATATTTGCCCGCCATTGATACCCGATTTTCTACTAGTGAATGGTTGTTGTATTCTGACGGACATCGCCTAAGCACGTACCGAGACGTACATCTCATACTTAACATGGCACTATTTTAAGAGTAAGTGCAATGAAGACAGCGGTGCAGGTACGTTTTTATTTATTTCTCGTTTTCACAACGTTTAGGGAAAAATATGAGGCATATCTACCGACATGGACATAGAATGTACCAGTTATTTCATCCTTGTGGAAGGGAAAAAAAATTCAAATTTTAATATTTTTTTTCAAAAAATCCAACATAATTATCTGTTTAAATTTTCAAAATTTAAAATTAGGATCTTCATTATTTTTAATTGAATTGTTTGTTTAGAAACAAATATCCTCTCTGATGTTAGTTAAAACAAAATGTTATTTTAAGTAATTATAAAGAAAAAATAAAAACAAATTAGAATAGGTACTTTGGAATATTATATTTACATATTAATTAATTAGATATTTAAATAAACAAGTAGACATGCATTTTAAATGTTTCTCATTTAGACACTTTCTCAAATAATTTTCTAAATTTAGACATTCATCTAGTGTATCCAATATTAAATGAAAAATCGGGAGTGCTTTATGTAACGGAAAATAGAAATGGGAAAACATACAAAATGTCTACTTTTGGGAAATTATTATAGGATTTGTCTAAATGGGAAAATAATGTAGTGGCATGG
>JBBMEF010073685.1:0-10370 GCA_037832685.1 Sicyos baderoa | reverse complement strand
ATTGAAAAATCTCTCTCACATAAAATAGCCATCCATTTTAATGACCTCACTTGGTAGACATCTCATGATTTGTTTTTTAAAAAGTAGCCATTTACTACCATTACCCAATAATTTAATACTCAAATCTATATGTAACAAGCTAAGCTATGTAGATGGAGAGAAAAGATAAAATATATTATCGAATAGTGGTGGAAACATAAATATCCCATGCACGATACAAACCTAATTGCATTCTATATATATAGAGAGAATAATATTCTAATCTAACTAACACACGTCAGAAGTATATTCCTAAACACAACTCTACTGATATCTTGTACTACCTAGTTATTTATAGGTTCGAATTCTCTTTCCTCTAATATTGTTGTACCAAATAAAATAAAAAGTATATCCCTAAACATGATTGACTAATTCAACTTCATCAACCTTAGGCTGAACCTCCAAGGGCTTAAAAGTATACAACTTAGCACAAACTATATAATAAACAAGATTAAAAACTTGCAAACCAGTAATCAACCAATAGAAATTCTCCAACTTCCCCTTATTAATATTATCATTCCTCAGCCAATTGTAACCACCCGGGCCAGCGCTATACTTATGCACAACCGTAACCAAAAGCGTGCTCAAATAATTCCCAGCCGAAATGGACGTCCAAAACAGCGCCATGGCGGTACTCCGCATGCTCTCGGGCGACTGGTCGTAAAAGAACTCGAGATGCCCGATCGACATGAAGGCCTCCGCCATCCCATGCAGGCTGTACTGCGGGACGAGCCAGAACACGGAGATGGGGATGGTGGAGGCGGGGTGGTCGAGGAGGTCGTGGGAGAGCGCGGCGTGCTTGCGCTTGCGCTCGACGAAGCCGGCGATGAGGGTGGCGAAGATGGAGATGACGAGGCCGATGCCCATGCGTTTGAGGAAGGTGATGCCGCGGTCGAGGCCGGTGAAGCGCCGGGCGACGGGGACGAAGAGGCGGTCGTAGAGGGCGACGGTCACGAGCATGGTGAGGAGGGTGAAGACGGTCATCGAGCCGGCCGGGATTTGGAAGGAGGGTGTTAGGTGCCTGTCCATTGTGGAGGCTTGTTGCAAGGAGAAGGTGTTTTGCTGGGAATAGGCTGTGATTAGGATGATTCCTGAGGCCCAGATTGGTCCCATTCGGATTACGGATTTGAGTTCTTCCACTCTGTGGACTGTGCTTAGATTCCATAGGTTTGGTTGTTTGAGGTTGTCTTGTTCTGTCACCATGGCTGCCTTGTCTAGAAACCTGCATTATTATTTACATCACATGCATGTTACTCTTATGTTTGTATACATATATATATATATATATATATATATATATATATATTATATATAGATCTAAAAAATATAAATATAAATGTTTGAAGAGCTTTAACTAATTTAATAATAATTGGAGATGAAATTTCCAAACTTACTTTTTTTTGGTTATGGGACAACATTTCCATGTAAGTGTTTTGATTATTTGGATTTAACAATTTTTTATTCTTAGAAAATCACCTCAAACTCAAGGGTTGGGATATGCATTCTCAATCTCCATTTTTATGGATACATTTTTCTTTCTTAATCCCCCTACACCCAATTTTTCCATTTTGGATATAAGTAGTCTACCTAAGAGGGTGCATGTTAGATTTACCTAAAAAGCTTTTAGAAAAGTTAAGGTCATGATGATCTAAACATTTACCTATAGGGGAATTTGCATGTATATTATAATAAGGCAAAAAAATTGAGTAAATAGCAAACTTTTTAAAAATATTTGCAAATATAGCAAAATCAGATTGATAGACTCCATCAATAGACTTTATTAATAGTGTGTGATAGACTCCATCAATAGTGTTTGATAGAGTCTATCAAAAAAAAGTTGCTATATTTGCAATATTTTTAAAAAGTTGATATAATTCTAATGCAAAGTAGAAAATTTGCTATACAGCACAAATTCCCTTATCTATATAATCTTATTTGAGCTACAATTGATTTTTATTTTTATTTTTTGGATTTAAAATTATTTCAACTCCACAATCAAGAGTTTGAGCCCGGAAATTAATATTCGATTATCATATAGTTTGAAAACAGTTATGCCATTATGTAGTATTTTTTAGTCTTATTGATCATCTATATGTCATGGAAAATATTTTAATACTCACAAAATATATATATTAAAAAAAGCATAATTTTCGGACCACCAATCATGGAAAGAAGACAAAGTTCAACATAAATGTTAGAACCCTCACTACTCAACGACAAAACAATATCACCATTTTCTTTCAAACACTACACGTCTCTTCAATCTACCAAATAATTCATTCATCTCCACCAAAGAAAAAAAAGAAAGAAAATCTCACATTTAAACCAATAAACTTCAACATAAAATTTTATATCAAAGAATATAAAAGTATATACTTATAACGACCTAGATTCTGATTCTTTTAAATAAATAAATAAATGTTCAATTTCATTTTTAACTTAAAAGTTTTATGTTAATTTATTAGTCAAATCTATGACATAAAACAAAACCAAATGTATAGAAGCTCTTTTTTTTTTTTTTTTTTTTTTTTTTTTTTTTTTTTTTTGTAGTTTCTTGAGTTTTTAGATCCCACTAGACCTAGAATATCACAAATGACAAAAAAAGGTTATTAAAGTTGAAACCTAAAAACTATCAAGTTTAGTAAAAGTGTTAGATTTTGTTGAGAAAAACTTCTCTACATATGGATGTGTAAAGGATCTTGCCATCTCTTGTAATGTTTTTAATTAATTATTGTATATTTGTGTGACACCAAATGTCACAGAGGACAAATATAGAGCTCCTCTACACATTCATGTAGAGGAATTTTTCTCTGACTTTGCTGGCAAATTAGAAATTAGTAAGATAAAGAGAGATGAGTGATTACTTCATATGTTTGGTATGGAGAAGCTTGCCATCTCTTGAAATGGGATCATCAATCTCATGATTCTGATAAAGCAAATCAGCATCATGTATCCTTCTCTCCAATTTCCTCTTCCTAAACGCTGCAACTCCCACTTGCAACAGCCGGGTAAACGGGCTGCCCGACGGGTCCAAATGTCGGTACATCGGGTACCCGACAATGAAAGTCACAATGGAGAAGAACATGGCAATGGTGGGAATCCCAAATCCCCAACCCCACCCGATGTTGTCCTGCACGTAAACGAGCACCGTCACCGCCACCAGCATCGACGCGCCCATCGCAAAGTAGTACCAGTTGAAGTATTTGTATGTCTTCGTCCCTCGCTTTGGGTCCGACTCGTCGAACTGGTCCGCCCCGAACGACACCACGCACGGTCGGATTCCCCCGGACCCGAGTGCTGTTAGTAGTAGAGAGAAGTAGAGGATTCCCAATTGCCCGCTGTTTGCTTCCTCGCAGACTCCCCCCGCCTTGCACGGCGGCGGCCTCAGCCCCGGCTCCACTGCCGACGTTGTTAGGCTAATCATCCCCTGTACATTGCAACATTTTGATTCTTCTTAATTACTTTTATTTAACCATTAAAATCTTTCAATGTATGGTTGAGAAAATATTTCTAAAAAAAGGCTGTATTTTGGCTTACAATTTGGCAACATTTAAATGTAAGTTTGAAAAAAAAAAGTTCATCAATGTATGACTTAAATACCAAAAAATTATAAATTTTAATTCTCAATTGTCGTCTAAACAAAAAAATATAAGACCTGTTAAAAGTTTTTACAAAAATTACATGTTTTGGAAATTAAAATAAAATACTACCAAAAGTATAATAACTTAACTAATATAAATATTTATTTCTAATTAAGGTATTATAAATTTGAATTCTTGTTAGAATTCAAATTCCTAACAAAATGTTTTTAACACTAAGTGAAAATTTAAAAACAAAAAAGAAAAGGTATTTTTATTTTTTTTATATATTCTTTAATACATTTTTTGTATCCTCCAAATAGTAGTAACCTTTACTCGGTGTCTACCGGTAAGAATTTGTTTTTTTTTTTTTTTTTTTTTTTTTTTTTTTTTTTTTTTTTTTTAAATTTTCTAGAACAAATCTCTTTTCTTTCTTTCATTTCTTTTAACTCTCTCTCCTACTCATCAAAATTTTTATGAAGATAAAAGAAAGATTCTCGGTGATAAGTCTATGTATTTTTTTCGAGCTACCATTCAATTAAATGAAAAATTATGGTCGCGTTTGATAACCATATGATTTTTTTGTTTTTAGTTTTTTAAATTTAAGTCTATTCTCACTCAAATTTCTTACAATTTGTTACACTCTACCTATAATATTTTCATATCTTGTTAGGAAAGTAGGAGAACACTAACCAACTTTTAAAAACAAACAAAAATAACTTCCAAAAGTTTGTTTTTGTTTTTAAAAGTTGGTTAGTATTCTCCTACTTTTTTAAGAAAAGATGGATATATGGTAGGATTGGTCGAACACATTCTAGAAAATTTGAGTGAAAATAGACTTAAATTTTAAAAACAAAAAATAAAAAACCAAATAGTTATCAAATGTGGCCTATATTTCTCATTTTTAAGGTTTGATATATATAGTTCCACTTTAGTTTTTACATTTCATTAATATTTCAATTAATGTTCACTTTTACCACTAGGATATCTTTTAGTTTACTACCATAAGTATTTTCTTTAAAAAAAATTAAAATTACATAAAAATTAAAATAATTATTTTACCAATATACACATAAGTGTATATCTAATGACCCATCTTCAATTGTTGTAATCTCAAAAATAAAAAAATAAAAAAAATTATTGAATGGTAGTCAATATTTAAAGACTAAAAAAAATATTTAAAAAAAGAAAAGAAAAAACTCCAAACTGACTCACGTGAAGATAGAAATAATGTAGAGAGATGATAGGTAGAAAAAGAAAAAGAGAAATATTGTAAAGAATAATGTCCTTCAACCTAAACTACATTTTACTTTATTTTTTATAAAACAAAAAAAAAAGAAAAAAGAAAAGAAAAATAGTTTGTGACTCATATTAAACTATATATGGACATTAATATTTAGGTCATGCTCGAAATATGAGAAAAAAAAATATGAATGATGAGAAAAAGAAGGTTAATAATAATAATAAGAATACTGACAATCTGGTAAAGGATAGAAGCGAGGGTGATGGTCCAGAATCGGCCGGCGTAGGAGTCGGCGATGAAAGCTCCGATGAGCGGCGTCAAGCTAGCGGTACCGTTGAAGTTAGTGATGGTGTTTGCGCCTTTGGTGAGCGGCATATGCAGCTGCTTGGTCAAGTAGCTTATCATATTGGTATTGAAACCAACCACAGCAATCTTCTCACAGATCTCATTAGCTACATATATTAAAAACATATAAAACCAAAGTTAATTAATAGATCTAGATTATGATTATGATTACGATTACGATTACGATTACGATTACGATTACGAGTATAATATGTTACCAAAGATGAATGGCATAGTGATGAGGCCACCCTTTTTGTTGTTTTGATTCTCCTCTTTTTTCTCCATGGTTGTGCAAAATGAGGGTATGCAAACCTCTCTCACTGTAATTTATAGCCAAAAAACTCAATCAATACTGTTTGTGATTTTTCACATGGGAGATGGGGACAAATTTTAGCTTCTCCTCTCTCTACTATTCTACTTATCTACTTCATTTCTGCCCTCATCTATTTTTTTTTTTTTTTTTTTAATGTTTTTTCCATATATTATTTTTTAACTTTCCTTCAACATTTTTATATACATTTTTATTATTTTTTTTACTTTCCTTCAATATATGTATATGAAAATGCTTAAGGAAAGTTAAAAATTTAAAATTATATATTTATTACGGAGAAATGTTAAAATTAAATAAATAATTAATTAAATAAATATATATATATATATGAAAATGACAACATTTCCATATTCTTATATACATTTGATTTTATTTCCTTTTTATAGTTATTTTGTATTTTCAACAAAAAATTCCTTTAAATTTTGTTAGTGTATTTTGTAACTATATATTTATTATGGTATTTATTCAAAGTAAATTTGTCAAAATTAGGATTCTGACTGATAAATATCTTGAATCAAAATTTAAAGTTAATATTCATTTCTATATATATAGAGCTTTTTTAGATCATATATATTTAAAGTTGATATTAACATTTTCAGTGTGCTTTTATTGATCAACTTATGTGCTAATTAATGGATTAATAATCTTTATATGTTAAGTATTAATCCCTAGCTCTATAATCTTGTATACTGTAAAAGATCTTGTAATTATATATACACTAGATTTGAGTAATATTTTTTTCCATAAAAAAGAGACTGCAGTGTATTACTATCTTTTTTTTTTTTTCTTTTATGAAAATCAAATATTGCCTATGAGACCTACGCGCTAGCCAATTGCGTGTAGCCAATTGAACTATGGTCAAATGAGGTCTTGAAATGTATAAAAGGATGAGTTCAAATCTCATAGTCGCCACCTACCTAACAAATTATCTTGACCTTTAAATATTGTAAGGTCAGACGATATGTCCCATAATATTAGTCGTGTGCGAAAGCTGGGCTAGACAGTCACAAAAATTAGAAAAAAAAGAAAAAATCAAATATTGTATTGCTATGATTAGGGTCTTTTCTACCCTATCTTTACATAGCAAAATCTTGTCCTCCACTAAGTCTATACAATTTTATAAGGATTTTCCATGTGAAATGTTTGTTTTCTAATTTATTGTTGATGTACTTATACGGCACATGTTTATGTATTTGGCACGACTTTGACATAAACAATCAAAACTGGGTTGTTTCTTTTATTTTTGTATTTTATTTTAGAGGTGTTTTAAGCTTAACTTTTCAAAACAAAAACTAGTGTTTATGTTAGTAACATCTTATGTAATCGATGTTAATTTAAATGTTTTAGATTTGAATCACTCTTTCTTTTTATTGTTTACTTAAAAAAATGTCAATTATTTAATTTAAGTTGATTACAATAATAATTACTAATTTTAAATTTTAATATTCACATAAATATATTTAAAAATAAGTATAAATATAAACTCAAAAACATGAAATAAATATTAAAAGTAAACATGTTTTACTTTCAAACAAGAGACCAAACAAATTTTATCGAGGGTCGATAGACGGTTGATTATTTTGTTTAGTGTTAGTCACAGTTACGAATAAATTAGTATTTGACTCTTATACTATTTTAGAATAGTTATGTTCTTCATGTAGAGTTTGTTGATTTCTGTCTCCTGAAATTGTACATAAAAAGAAAAGAAACAAAAAAAACAAATAAACTCAAAACTCAACTTTATTTTATTAAAATAATTACATAAATATGTCATAAATATATATCTATCCAATAGTAGAATTTTATTGTTTGGTTGTAAACGGCCAGTTCAACATTAACATGTATAGTATTTATATGTGGTATTGATTGAAGATTATTTGTTACACTTATTGGATTTAATTGAGCTTTTTCGTCTTTTTACTAAGTCGGCAACCAATTTTTAGATATGCATGTTCTTTTTTATTTTTTGAGTGAGTTTTATGAATGTCATAATGAATGTGTGTGTTGTGTCCATGTGAGCCATCCCGGAGTAGTTTAATTAGTTATAAAGAGTCATAGAATGCATAAGGTGATAGGTTCAAATCTCATGGTGGCCAGAATTAATTTCAAATTAATACCTACGAATTTTCTTGGCATTCAAATGTTGTAAGGTCAGATTGTATACCTCGTAATATTAGTCAATCTCGTAATATTAGTCGATGTGTGTTTGTGCATGCAAGCTGACCTAGACAATCACGAACATAAAAAAAAAAAAAAAAAAAATTGTGTCCATGTGGTATAGAACATGAGATTTTGGGTACGACGGTGATCTCCCCGTAGTGCGTTAGTGGGGCGGTCGTGGAAAGGTGAAGCTTCTCGCATGCACGCCCGTCTCTATAGTCTATAGTGGTTGCGTGTTCATTTCTTCAACACCACACTTGTCACTTCCATTCGCATCTTCATACCAAAACCACATGTTTATTTCCACAATGCACATTATTTCCATGGAAAAAAGTGATTCAAATAATTTTAATTTTTTTTTACAAAAATAACTCATATATCTTATAAATGTTTGTAAGATTTCTCACTCTCATATGTTATTTTTTTGGGATCACCAATAAAAAAACATCATCTTGAAATCGACTAAGATATATGAGTTATTTTCCTCATTACTCGTTGATTTTGAGATGAAACTTCATATTTTTTAATATGGTATCGAAATTCATGAACCTCAAATGGGTATCGGTCAAATAAAAATGAAATTGAGATCCGATTCAAAATTGGTGATTCCGAAAATAGACATCATCTTGAAAAAGCTAAGAAATATAGGTTACTCCATATTATTATCAATTGATTTTAAAATGGAACTTCATATTTTCTAATTTGGTTCAAGAGCTCTAAAACCTAAACTGATATCGGTTCTATAAACATGAAATTGAGATCTTAAACTAAATAAAAATAGTTGAGATATTTTTACCTAAGTTTTCTTCTCTTTTTAACTCAGCAAATTTTGCCTTTTTTTTCCGATAAGAAAGTTTATGAAACTAATTAAATCTAGAAAATAATTATAAATACATAGTTAAATATTATTATTAATATCAATAAGTATTATCATTTTTTTTTTAATATTAGCGTTATTAATGATATTAATTTGTACTTATAATACGATACTAAAACGAATAAAATGTTATGAATATAAATATTTTTTATCACCTACTTTTAAAAAAAAAAACCATTTATTACAAATTTTCTTTTATCTTTGGACTATTCTGATTGATAATGAGAGGTTGCAAGTGTATGTAGGAGAATGTAAATTAAATAATAATATACTAAAAAAACTAGAGTTTCATATAAAAAAAATTACTAAAATCTTCATTTGTGAGTAACCTAAGTAGTTGCTCAGTACTATTGATGTATACCTAATGACTAAGAAGTCTTGAGTTCGAGTCTCCCATTTTTTATTATATAATTTCAAAAAAAAAAAAAAATCATCTCTTAACTTAAAGATTATAATTAAGTTTATATCAAGGGTACACTATCCAAATTAAAAAAATATAATGAAGTTTCTTTCTCCTAAAGTTTGTTCAGACAGCTGGCATTTATTTGAAAATAAAGTGGTTGTTTTTTAAAATCATGTACAAATGAATAATAATTCAAATAATTCAGTCAATCTAATACTCATAATCTTAAAGAGCAAAAGAAAAACATTAAAAAAAAAAAAAAGAAAAAAAAAAGCGTCAAATCATTTCTCCAAAATTTCTAAAAATCCAATGCCCGTGTTCAGATTGCACATAGAAATGTGATTATGAAATGCATGTTATAGCTTGGGGTCAATCCACACCAATCACTCAATTTTATTTATTTTAATTTAGGGATTTTATAAGAATAGACCAAATTGATAAAATATTTATAATACTAAGTAAATTTGAAAAAATGTAGGCATAGTCAAATATACGATATAAAATAATATTTTTTATACTGAATAACTAATACATAATACAGTACGATAAATATTATTTATTTTGTATATTTAACTATAGATGCTAAATATTTTTAAATTTGCCTAGATCTGTAATTATTTTATAAAACTGGACTATCAAGTATAATTTCTCTTTTAATTTTGACTAGCATTAATAGTTCAATTTCCAATTGATAGCATTAATCTTATGATACCAATTAAAATATGAGGCAAGAAATTTGAATAATTTAGTACGATGGATCTTAATAATGTAAAAGGGGTCAAAGTAATAAGACAATGACAAAACCTTATCACCAAGAGAGAAAAGGAAGTTCAAATTATTGGTTAAAGATTTCTAAATTATGGCTCCAATAATAACATTTGCAAATGGGTCTTTCTCTATCATTGAAAAATGAAGGAAAAAAAAAAGTTATCATCAAATAAGAAATGACTAGAAAAAAGTTTGCTTAGGGGCCCTCTTTGAATATTGCAAGGTTGTCAAAAAGAGCAGATTTTAAGTAGGAATATTAATATTTGGGGCATGTTTGGTGGAGGGATTATGATTAAGTTAATAGGTATTAAATTAGTCTGGAGATTAAATTAATCTATATTTGGTGCAGGGATTAAGTTAAGTTGTATTAAGTGAAGCTGACTGTTGTTTGGTAGAGGGATTAAGTAAAGCTGAGTTTCTATTTTTCATTTTTTTTTTAAATCTGATCCTCATTTAGTAAATATGTTTGATCAATATATATTTTATTACTTATTTTAATTTCAACTCAATATCTTTATTTAGGTTTTAAAAAATATAAGTTTTATATCAATTTAACAAATTTAGGAAGATATTTAAATTATATCAAAATTATTTTTATTTAATTATTTAATTAAAGTTACATGGCA
>JBBMEF010073674.1:0-10371 GCA_037832685.1 Sicyos baderoa | reverse complement strand
ATCTTGATCCAATTCCCGATGCATGGGGCGAATGCTGGTTGAAGCCCCCGAATGGGAACCTATCGAACGGGAATTCGCTGAATTAGGTTTTTTCGGTGTTCTCGTTGAAAGACGCAGGCATACTCCTTGCTTCTGGGGACATTGATCCAAAGGGCCGGAAGAAAGCTAGAAACCTTTCGCAGCGCTTATTATATATACACGGGAATACGCTGATTTCCGATCCGCGACCCCGGAAATAAGGAATCTCCGTCTTAGAATGGAAAAGACTTCTCCATTAGGTGATACACAGCTTCATCAAAACTAACGATCGATGCTTCTTGAGAAGCCTTTTTCTAGTATCAGTTTGCCCTCTCCCGCCATTGAGGTAAGCGCGACTATCCCGATAATTTGCAATATTTTTAAAAAGTTGCTATAATTCTAATGCAGAATAGGAAAATTGGTATACATCGCAAATTCCCTATAAAATACCCAATGAATTATCAAAAAAAGAAAATATAATATATAAATTATGTAAAAAATAAAAAATTCTAAAATCTCAATTATAAGTATAAAAAAATTTAAAATTATTTATATAAAATGAAAATCTATCAATTATAGAAGCCTATCGTAATGATCGATTTAAATGAAGAATCGAAATTGGATATATAAAATGGAACAAATAATGAAGGAAAAAGAATAGACGGCTGGGATTGCGAGGTCCGGTGTTGCGGTCCGTTGGATGAAAGCAAAAGCGACCCGCCAAAATCCGATCAACGACCACCGATCTTCGTTCTGACGATTCTCTCTTCCTCTCTCACATCACAGCCGACACTCTGCACCTAATCCTCTTTCTCTCTCTTTTTTTTTTTTTCATTTAATTTTATTTAATTCCACTTTTCCCATTTTCTACTCTATTTTTTTTCTGTGCTCTGTTTCAAGTTCTTAAAAGGGTTTTTTTCTCTTTGTGTCGGTACAATCAGAGCTGTTCTTCCGGTTTAGGGATTTGCCCACATTGGAATGTGTTTGAGTGAGTGATTTCATGAACTTCAAAATCATCATCCTTCTTTTTCTTAACATCCAATTTCTCTCTCTTTTTTCTGTATCTGGGTTTTTTTATTTCAGGCCAGGGTTTATGAGTTTTTTGTGCTTTTTTATTATTATTATTATTATTTTTTTTTTTTTCCTGTTGTGGGTTTTGTGATTCTGCTGCATTTTTCATCTGGGTTTCCATTTTTGAGCTATGATTCTTCTTCTTTCTTTGTCTCTGAGCTGCTGTTTGTTTTTAGTGAAGAAAAGGGGAAAAGGGGATAACAGAGAGAGAGAGAGAAAGAAAAAAAATTATATGTTTGAATGGACTGAACTCTTGGGTGTGTTTGTTTTTGGTTGTTGAAGTGTTTTTAACAAACACCCTTTTAGTACCATTGTAGAGGTGTTTTGATCACCAATTCACAAAGGACTACTTAATTATGGCTAATACCAATGCCAAATTTGTGGTTAATTATACTAACCACTATTAATCCTTTTTGCTCTATACTTTTCTACCAAATTCAAACACACCCCCATATTTTCTATATTTTTTTGTAAAATTTGTTTGACTACCCTTTCAGCTATGGAGATTTTTTTTTTCTTGACCAAATTGAAAGTGATTCTCATGTTTCTTGTGGAAAAGGGTCATGTGAGTTTTTGTCTGTTATGTACATTGTCACTTGCTGATGGATAAACTTTGAGTTTCTTCTATTTAGTTTCAAAGCTGAAGGTTTTGGTATTTAGTGATCTTTGTTTGATTGGTGTGTGCAGATATCACTTTTGAGGTTTGAAACATTGTGGGTGAAGTGATGGACCAGAAGACCTGGCTTTGGAGGAAGAAATCTTCAGAGAAAATCACTGTTTCAAGTGATAAAGTAAATCTCTCTGTGAATAAGAATGAAGAAGAGGTAATTTTTTTTTTTTGGGATTAGATTAATTAACAGTAAATCATGTGAGGAGATCTTTGTAGAATCTTTTTATATGATTTACTGTGGGAGCCTTTTCAGTTTGCTTACAGAATGAAACTCTTGTTCAAGCAAAGCTTCTGACAGTGAGGCTGGTGAAATTAATATGTTGCTTCATTTAGGCTGAAAATTCATAATGAAGTGTGGGTTTTTTTCATTACTGGAAGTAATATATAAAATATCTTATTTTTCTCATACTGTCAAAGGAGGACTATTCCTTTGTCCATAAGATTCCTTATTTGGAATTCTGGTGTCCATGGGCACCATATTTTTTCTTCTCTGGTTTAGGATTAATTAATTGCTTAGTTCTTGAAGTATGTAATTGAGTTTTTTTTTTTTTTTTTTTTGAAAAGAGTTTGTAATTGAGTTTTATACTTTTGTATTGAGCTTTTTTAATGTATTTTGGGCCATATGTTGTATTGCGGTCTTACTAAAAAAAGAAAGAGTGTGCATACACTGTATAAACTCTATTAAAACTATAGTCCGGTTTGACCAAACATCCTATCTCCTTAATAAAACGGGTCTCTCCTCTGACCGTGGACGTTATTAACACAACCTTAGTTAACCACGTAAATCGTTATATTTCTGTTTTCTTTTTCTCTTATTGTTGTTTTGATTATTCATAACATTATATTTAACAGTTGGATCTATGCCTATGATCCTTTTAATAAGGATAACGACATAACAATAGAGTGTTGCACTGGAATGTCCCTACCCCTATCCTTTTTGTAAATTTTCTTCAGGGCATCTTACCTAAAGCTGCCAATAATATTTGATGTATCTGAACATGATTGCATTTGCTTATGCAAATCTTCTGAGATTTTCTACAAGACACTCATAAATTTAATGTTTCACTCAAATGTCTTTCAAACTATGTTCATGTTTATGCCATCATTTTGCCTTCATGTCACTACAATCTTCTCATTAACCTCCCATTAGTGGTTTCATACTTTCATGGTTATCATTGTTGCAGTGTCAAATTAGAATCACTCAACTTTTTTGTCTTTTGTTTTTGCTATGGCATTTTATTTGAATTAATTTTTAGTAATCATGAGGCTTTCTTAATAGTTTATTGCCTTATTTATTTAATATCCTTTGCAGACACTTCTTATCGACAAAGCACGGTTGGAGAAAGATCTTGAGATTGCAAATGATAAACTTTCTGTAGCTCTCTCTGAGTGTAAGACAAAAGATGAACTTGTAAAGAAACTTACAAACATGGAACAAGAAGTCATTGCCAGTAATTCTCTGTTCTAGTTTTCTGCTAACCAGTTTCACATGTTTTGTAAGATTTCATTTATAATCCTAACAGCTAATCCACCACATTTGTTAATGCTTTAATATAGGATGGGAGAAGTCGAAATCTGAAGCGGAAGCGTTAAAGCAAGACCTAAATGATGCTGTACAGAAAAAGCTTGCTGGTGAAGAGAGAGTGATTCATCTGGATTCAGCTCTAAAGGAATGTATGCAACAGCTACGTTTTGTTCGAGAAGATCAGGAACAGAGGATTCATGATGCTGTCTCAAAGACATCAAATGAATTTGAAAAATCCCAAAAGATTTTGGAGGAGAAGCTAGCTGATACTGGTAAAAGGCTTTCAAAATTAGGCGGTGAGAACACTCAACTTAGCAAGGCTTTGTTGGTGAAGGAAAAGATGATTGGTGAACTAAATGGACAGTTGGCTAGTCTGGAGGCTGATCTTAATGGATTGGTATCTAGATTAGAATCCACTGAGAAAAAAAATGGTACTCTAAAATATGAAGTGAGAGTGCTCGAGAAGGAGGTTGAGATTCGGAACGAGGAGAGGGAATTTCATCGACGAACTGCAGACGCATCTCATAAGCAACACTTGGAGAGTGTGAAAAAAATTGCTAAACTAGAATCAGAGTGTCAACGACTGCGCCTCCTTGTTCGGAAGAGGTTGCCAGGTCCTGCAGCATTGGTAAAGATGAAAAATGAAGTTGAAATGCTAGGAAGGGACTCATTCGAGATCAGACGACGGCAGGGTTCTTTGGACTCTTCACTGGAAAACTCTCCAGAGACTCCTAACAAACGTATCAATGCTCTAACCTCTAGAGTGTCAGCTTTGGAAGAGGAAAACAATGCCCTCAAGGAAGCTCTCAACAAAAAGGACAATGAACTTCAAGTTGCAAAAATCATGCATTCCCGGGCATCTCCGAAACCTAAACATGTTGCATCACCCCATGAATTAGCAAATGGTCATAAAATCCGGGAATCAGGAAAGAGTGGTCTAACATTACCTGAGCTCCCAGTTGCTTCGATGTCTGATGCCGGAAGCGATGATAAGGTTAGCTCTGCTGAATCATGGGCAGCATCTGCATTTATTTCAGAATTGGATCACTTCAAAAATGGAAAGCACAAAGGATCACCAACATCCTCCAAAATAGTTGGATCTTCTGATCTGGATCTGATGGATGACTTTGTTGAAATGGAAAAATTGGCTATTGTCTCTGTTGAAAAATCCGCTGCAAATGACAGCATGTCGCAAAAGCATTCAAGGATAGATTCAGTGAACGAACCAAATGGCATTAGCATCACTTTGAAGAATAACGATCATCCAGTAGATCTGCGTGGTTCAGTATCAAGACTGATTGAGCTTGTAGAAGGGATTAGTGAGGAAGATAAATCTTCCTCCAGAAAGGATGGTAGTTTTGATTCTGAAACACCGACAGGCTATATGGTACGAGTCTTCCAATGGAAAGCATCTGAACTTAACACTATTTTGAAGCAGTTTATGCACAATTGTTATGATCTGTTGAATGGAAAGACAAACATTGAAAGCTTTCTGCAAGAACTAAATACCACCTTGGATTGGATAATGAACCACTGTTTTTCACTTCAAGATGTTTCTAGCATGAGAGACTCCATAAAGAAGCATTTCGATTGGGATGAAACTCGTAGTGATTGTGATCTGGAAACTGGAACGATGGTTCATCTTTCAGAAGTTGACAAATCACGCGTCCCGAGAGAACAGTTTTCATGCTTGAAAAAGGATAGCACTTCAAAGAACCATGATGTCCCAACAGGAGAGCTGCAATCTACCTTGACAGAAGGAAATCGACAACTGAAAGAAGAGCTTGCAAGTGTAGAATCAGTGAAAAAAGATCTTGAAGAGAAGTTACAGTCTACTACCGGTACAACCGAAACACTAACTAAACAACTTCTAGAATCCGAACAGAAGATTTTCAACTTGCAGAAGGAATTAGAAACCCTCAAGGAATTGGGAACAATTGAAAGTCAAACCGTCAATTGTCACTCGGTGAATCAAGATCTAGATGCACAGCTAACGGCAGCTAGAAATGAACTAAATGAGACTCGAAGAAACTTTGCAGCTCTAGAAGTCGAACTGGACAACAAAAACAATTGCTTTGAAGAATTAGAGGCCACATGCCTTGAACTGCAACTTCAGCTTGAAAGGTTTTGAATCCTCTATTATGATTTACTTCAGTAGATTCATTAGCTATGACAATATTTGATTACAGGACATTGTCTTATTAAATTGCATATCATTATTTGACTGCAAAATCATTATTAAATTACAGGACATTGTCTTATTAAATTGCATATAATTAAATACAGGTAGGATGTCTATGCCATTGGATAGGTTATGGTACATGTGGTTAATTTGATTGTCTTTTACTAAACTTTATTAGAAATTAAGATTTTGTTCTTTTAAATATGATATATATATATTTTTTTTTTCCTTTCAGCACAAGGAAACAAAACCCAAGCATGGATCTCGGTCAGGAAGAGAAGCAGCTACGCTCGGTAAGTTTATTTCATCTTATAACGTCGTCATCGTTGCTGGAAGCTGAGTTCTGCATCTATAGTTGTATAGTTTGGATGAGTTATATTTTTCCTGGTTCTGAGAATTATAAATTTCTGATCAATGTGTTAGTTCTACTTTCTTGTTACTCTGATCAGTTGAAGAGAATTATGAACTTGCAAAACTTTAAGGTTCTCATCTGCATAGCAACCATGTATATTCACTGCAGTCTCATGTTTTGATGATTTTATAGGTTAAATTTTTGTCACTATATATAATCTTTGCCTAATTTATTCCAAATATTTTCAGGAGTGGGAAATAACAACTGCATCCGAAAAATTAGCAGAGTGCCAAGAGACAATTCTAAATCTTGGAAAGCAGTTGAAGGCTCTGGCCACACCTAAGGAAGCTGCACTTTTAGACAAGGTCATCCCTACTCCAAAGGATGAAACGCAAACGCCAAGCCACTCGATCACCACAAACACCCCCATCACTGCGACGGACACGGAGTCCACGCCAACTGTTTCCAATGAGAAGGCAACCAATAACCGGTTCTCTCTGCTAGATCAAATGCTAGCTGAGGACGATGTTTTCCCTAGAGATCATAAAATTTTGAAGCCCGTAGAAGTCAATGCCAATCCTACTTCAACATCAGACCTCGATAAGGCAATCGATTCACAGAAAGCAATCCTCATATGGAGTGGACATAAAAGTGGAGTCAACAAAGATACAGTCGGTAGCTTGGCTATTGTCCCGAGCAGGAAGCGGGGGGACGGGGGGTTGTGGCGAAAACTCTTATGGAGAAAGAAGAAAGTCAGGTGCCAGAAAAAAGCCCTTCTATTTGCCTCATGAGGAGAAGGAAGGAAGCACTGAACTGTATAACAAGATAATGACAAGATTGGGAGCTAAGGATTTACTTCTTTGACTTATGGTTTTACTTCTTTAACTTATGGTTTTTGTTTTGATTGTTGTTTGGTTTGTTGCACAACTAGGAAAAGTAGATAATGAGGTGTTTGATGCTTGCTAATTTTCCAGGTTTTGTAATGATTGAATGAACTTCTTGATCTGTACATATGTAAACTCTTGACTAAACAGCATTATTGCACTTTGTATCCCATTTGATGAACATGTAACATTACTAATGAATGTTGTGCTGAGTTATTTTGACCTCAAATTTTGTGTTATTTGATTGTATACCTGCGCAGAATTAAAACTCTAATTACGAAATAAATAATCTAATTACGTCCTAAGATTTTAGAGAGTTTGCCTTTTATTCTAGCCCACCAAATAACTCTTAAGAAATTTGCTATATTTATACATTTTTATAACATTAGATACAGTAAAAATTGTGAGTTGTAATTAAAAATCGTTTGAATGTATTTTTTGTGTAGAGAAGTTATAGTTAAAATATTGCTTGGATGTAAATTTAAAATTAGTAGTTATTTTGAAATGAATGATTAAAAATGGAGCAATATTTATTTTGTGTAAAGAAGTTAGAGTCGAAACTTTGTTTGAATTATATATATTTTAGAGTCACATATTTTTACTTTAACATTTCTCTCTCCATCAATTAAAGTCAATTTTTTTTTTAAAAAGTAAAAATGTGAGACTCTAAAAGTGGATAAATATTTCCAAAATACTTACCCAAATATTGCTCTTAAAGATGAGTGGTTAGAAATAGTTAAATAGTTATAAATGAATGATCGAAAATAAATAGTTAAAGTGAGAATTATTTCAAAGATAAAAATAAGGAAGAGTTTGTAAAAACTAGTTAGATATAATTTTTCAAAGAAGAGTACCCTAAAACTAAATCCTATCTAAATATGTCAAACAAACACCATTTTGAAATATTGTTCTAAAAAGAAAAAAAAAAATAGAAATAATTTTTAAAAATGCAAATACCAACCCCAATTTTGTACACTACCAATTATAATAAACCCTAATCACAAATAATCTCGCAATCCAAAGCTTGATTTGGCAGATTCTTAACATCATCTCTGAAAGATTTCAGCTTTTTTGTAACAGAGTGGCGAAGATATTCAAGCATTGGACAAGAGCGCGCAGAACTGGGTTCTTGAGAGGCTCTACTTTGCGCCTCAAACAGTATATAATTCAAAACAACCCAACAATCCATTTCCCCCCAATTTTTCTATCAAATTCTCTCGTTTCTACCCCAAATTGCTATTCCCTTTTTCCCCTTTTGCTTTGATTCCTAAACAGTTCCAATTTCTCTTTGTTTTATTTATTCTTTTAATGCTCATTATGGCCGCACCCGAAATTTGGAGCTAGCCGCCGCTCTTAGGTTGAACAAGGCTTGATTTTGCTGACTTTAGGGTTTTGGGTCGATTACCCATTTCGATTTTTGGGTTGTTTTCTTCTGATTTTGGCTTCACATTGTATGAATTCGACCCCGATCCGAACCCTCATTGTGGATTTGGGTTTGAGTTTTCATCGCCGGAGTCAATGGCGTCGAAGGCTTCTTTGCCTTCACTTTCAGCTGACAGATCGGAACTGCACGATGACCCACAAGTAATGAACCTTCATTTTGTGTCTATTTCATTACCCAGAATTTGAATTTGTTATTGCGGATGCGAATCTGTTACTTTTTTCTTTTTTTTTTTTCAGAGTTTTGTTTTGGGATTTGACTTATCAGTTTTATGACGGCACTGTGTGATGGTTGGATTTTGATTCTTGGGTTTAAAATTTGTTTAAATTTTGATGACATGCTTGGTTCATAGGTGCTTTGATAAATTTCCAACAATATCTGGAAATTTTAATATCAATTCTTGGTATTTTTACTACCATTATGGAGTGGTCTAGTGTCTCTGGCCACCTACTTAGTAATTAATTTCCAACATTTAGATGTTGTAAGGTAAAACGGCATGTCCCTTGAGAATATTTGAGCTGCGCTCAAGCTGACCCGTACACTTACGGAAATAAGAAAAAAAAAAATCTTTGTCTTTCTAATCTATGTTAGCGTGCTCTGCAAAATCACCAATGTTTTAAATTAGTGGAATGCGGTGACAATTTTCATGCTACACATGTTACATTCTAAGATGTGAAGTTGTCTAACATTCTTTTGGGAGTAATGTACTTATCTAAGTATTTTGGTGTAAATACAAGCATCTTGTTAGGAATATATTCTTTCTATACTTTTGGCGAAATGGATGACCTTTTTGTAACTCCACATTTCTTCTGAAGAAGTATGCATTAGTTTTTCTTTGACCCCCTTTGACTCAAGTAAAAAGCCTATGCCTATTTAATTTAATTGAAAGAGAAAAAAAGAGAGAAATTAGCTCATCATTTTCATTCTATAAGAGCTAACTTTATTTGAATACTTGTTTAACTTTCTGCTGTTTCCATAGGCAATAAAACTACAAGGACAAGATCCTACTCCCAAGGAGATCTTATCGGTCATCGATTTTCTAAAGAAGCAAGTTGCTGATGAACGTTGTAACTACATACAGGTGCTTTTATTCTTGTTGCCCAAATTTCTCTTTTCTTCATATAAATTAAAGTTGAGTTTTGTAGTCTATCAATATCCACTGTTATCAAAATTGTATGTTTCATGATTTGAAACGTATGATTCATATCGGAACTTATACGAAATGATTCAAAAGACATCTATGAATCGTAAATTGTAGGTTTCTTATGCTTCAAAGTTCTAAATCTTACGAATCAAAATTTTTCCATTAAAAAGTCGAAACTATATTGTAACCATTCTGGTGCTGCATTGCTGACGCATTTGTCGAAGAAAAAGCCTTCAACTGGAGAAGAAGGTTTCTTGTTGTGTAACTTTGACTCAGGTAGATTTCATGTGGAGAAATGAAACGAAGGACGAAGACGTTTTGGATTTTGTGAATGAGGTTGATGAAAAGTTGCAGTAAGGGTTTAGGGTTTAGTGCTTAGATTTCGCTATTTAAATGTTATTTTATTTACACTATAAGTTACTTTATTATACAAGATATAGTAAAATTAGATTTCGATACACGTTTTGTTTCACGAGTTAACTACCTTGTTAGTATCAATATTGATTTCTATTGGATTTCTCTTAATTTTCAGAAAAGAATGGAAGAAAATAAGCAGAAGTTGAATGGCATTACCACCCTTTTGTTGAAATCATCAACAGAAGGAAGGATAGGAAGGGCACATGATTCAGATAAGGGGGTGGAAGTGGATCTATTGGCAAAGAGGCAGAAAGATGCCCTTGATATGCAGAATGGTATTGATGTAAGTGAAAGGGAAAATGACCAATCTGAAGATGATGACCATGCATCTTCTGCAGTTCTTCTTGGATCTAATGTTGCAGTTCGAAATGCTGTACGGCCTATTAAGCTCCCTGAAGTTAAAAGATTACCTCCTTATACTACATGGATATTTTTGGACAGGTTTGTTACATTTATCCATTGTTTCCTTATCTTTTCATACTGCAATTTCTCTAATTAGTTTGTATTATTTGAATCGTCACATCACAACGGCTCAAACCAACCATCATGGAGTGGCTCAATTGGTCAAAGAGGACTTTGGAGTGCATAAGGTGATGAGTTCAATCCATGGTGGCCACCTACCTAGGAATTAATTTCCTACAGGTTTCCTTGGCATCCAAATGTTGTA
>JBBMEF010073634.1:0-10378 GCA_037832685.1 Sicyos baderoa | reverse complement strand
TTCAAGGCCGTCAATGTTGGAGGCGCTAGAAATTCTAACGAATATAGAGATTCGAAGTTGTGGCAAAGGGAGTGGTAAAAATATAGACATTTCTGAAGAAGATAATAGGCTGCTGAAGGGTGGTTTTGTGCCACAATCCCCAGATTCTGTCGTTGCGCCTTGGATAAGCAAAACTTCAACACCAAATGGTAGTGGATAAATCAAATGCACTGCCTTGTCTGTTTTGTTTTCACACTACAATTTATCAACTTTGTAGCTACACCCTTTTTTGATAAATGTAATGTACGTGTTTGAGATTGAATATAAAGCCTGTGATATCAACTGAGCAGCTTCTGCTAACCTCAAAACCCAAGACCTTTGCGCTCTTCATGAGTGGATGAAGGTGTCAAAATCTAAAAAATCAAGTGCAGACACAAGGCAACCACCACGATTCATAAGAACCCATAGGCCGGTTCTTATGAATAATAATATATGAAGCTCTGTCTCTTTCGCTTTAACACTCCAGCTAAAGTAAGTTAACAAGTTTGAATGAGTCAATTGTTTATTCAAAGGGAAACTACTTCTTCAGTTGCAATTGTTATAGGAAGCATTATTATGTTAATCTGCATCATCATGTTTCTCCACTACATAAGAAAAAGACCTGTTCGATAATATCTGCCCCCAAACTCAACTAAAACCAGACATTCGGGAGGACAGCCAATTATATTTCGATCTATTCTGAATGGGATAATTTGACGTGGGGTTTATCATACAAAGGAATGTGAGTGTGAATGTGATGAGTTTGAGCACATCCCTATCTCATTTGGCAAATGGAAACAACACAAAGGCGGCGTTGGAGGAAGCCATGAGACCAGGGTTCGACGGGGACTACGTAGACGGTGCGTGGTACGACATAGCGTGCAAGGGATGCAACGAAACTCGACTTACTCATTTTACTGCAGTTGTGCACACGGAGATGCACATCCCTTTATCTGCCTACCTCCTACTCTAAGTATGTTTAATTCCTTCTTTACCATTTTCTTGCTTTTTTTTTGCAGAAACGCATTTAAGCTCCTTCAATAATAATATATTATTAATCAAAGGTACTACGTACTCTCTACTACAACCCCCACCCTTATGCTCAAATTTCATTATCTATATCTATATCTATATCGATATCTATATCTATATATATAATCATTTTAATAAAAAAAAACCCTGTTTCCAGAAGAAAAATAGAATCCTACGAAAGATTATTTGAGAGAAATTGAAAGGGAGAGATTGTAGATTATCTTTTGAACGGCTATATACAAACTAAAATGTGGTTAGTTACCTTAGTTGCCTTAGTGTGGACAAAGGCCTTCCATGGTTGAACCGCTATAATCCCAGGTGTGCTATACTTCTTCTTCCTTCTCGTACACCTTCCCGAATCCTATCAATACTACTGCATGTTTGAAAGTTAAGAGAAAGAATAGAACTTAGGAGAAAGTATGTGAAAGAATGAAAACTTCTTTTTACCTGTCATATCATGTAAATTAACTGAAACTTCTTCACCCACAATTCCAACTGGATCCTTCATTTTCTTGGTTTCAAACAAACAAACATGAAATTGAAGGTATCATTAAGAGATACCCTGCACTAACACCCAAGCAATACACTTACTCAAAGCTAAAGGAAATAACAGATTCCTTCCGCCACAAACTCGACATTGTTTGGACCTCCTGAGCTGCTCCAACCTTCTTCTTCATCCATCTCACTGTCCTCAATCCATTCACAAGCTCAACAAAATGAAAAGACTAAAATATAGTTTAGTATATGTACTTCACTAGAAGTTTAAAATTGATCCTTATGATAAAGATACAATGAATGTACTGATATTCATTTTATCAATGACAGTACTGTTTCCTATTAAAGTTGGAAGTACGAAATCAATACCACAGCACCATCTTGTTTTGAGCCGATAAATGAAGGTTTCCAACTTCTATTATCCTCATGAAGAAAAATGTTTAGAATGTTAAAAGTGAGGCATATTATTGAAAGAATGTACATGATCTCTATTCTTTCAATCATTTTAATCTTCCATGTAACCTTGGTCACAATCCATATATTTATCATTGGTTTAAGAAGCAGATTGCGCCACTGTTCTATTATTGTATTCATTAGAAAGAAGAAAACAAAAAACCACGTTAAGCATCCTGCAGAAAGAAAAGCACACACAAAGAACAAAGATTCGTGATAACGCATAAGGAACAGCCGCACAAAAAACCATATAAACCCAAGTAAACTCCTCCCACCAAGGAGAGAATAGCTAATGGGCCCATTCTTGTTTTAGCTTCACAATTCTCTTCAAATGTAACTTTCATCCCAATCTATGAAGAAATGGAGGGCGTCTGTGGAATATCATGTTCAAAGAAAAGTCAGAGATGACTTTGGAGACATCCAACAATTAATTTATGAAATTTATGATGAACCTATAGTAATTGTTCATGATTAGGAGACTTGATACGTTCCAACCTCCCCTTTCATCTTCTTCCAAATTATTTACAATCCCAAAAATGGAATCTAGATCCTTTTCATATCCTCTTTTACGCCATTCTTTGGCTTTTATGCTACTCCTAACTCTGCTTAACAACTCCTCTCCTGCTTCCTCTGCTTCTTCTGATAAAGATTGGTTCTTTAACTGCAACCATTCGTTAAACTGCGATAGCATCAATCTCAAGGAGTTTCCTCTCTGGACATATAACGGAAAAGGAATTTGTGGGTATCCCGAGGCTATGAACCTGAGTTGCAACGGAAGTAACGCAACCGTAGAAATCCGGGGAGCGAAATACCAACTCCTTGGTTTCATTAAGAAACATCAAATTCTTATAATAGGTGAAATCGGGTTTTCAAGGCAATATTGTGGACAGGATATACGTAATTCAAGTTACATCTACGGGATCATTCCTCAGTCTTCTTACTGCCGACAACCTCAAATCCTAGAGAAACTTACGTGTACTAGATCTATACTCAGTCACATACCATTTGAAAACATGCCTGCTTTTGCTCATAAATATTGTATGCTAAGTACAGTTGTAAAAATTACACCCATGTTTTTAAACCAACTTGGCGGTTTGCAAACGCTACGGCAGCGTTTTATACAAAAGTTTGAATCCGATTATCAGAATGACCCTCAAGCATGTAGAAGCTGCAGTGTCTCCGGTGGAATTTGTGGTTATGAAGACTCTATCAACTTTAATCCCTTGTTTTTGAATCAACCAAAATGCTTCTGCCAATCTTCCTCTTATGGCCTTCAAGTTTGTCCTTCCTTGATTGTTAAAACACCAGAACCCTCTCCATCCAACTCTGGTATGTATTCAAACAACTAAGGGGAAATCTTAAGTAAAACACTACTTGTATGAAAAAAGAATAAGCATGATTTCTTTTACTTCACCAAATGTAGATTTAAATCTCCAGCCTTGTGGATTCAAAAAGTTTGGTAACCAACTTCATAATTTATGTGCAGGAAAGTCCAATTTGCAGAAGAAACCATCTATCATAGGTACTAAAACACCTTTGTCTTTTCATTTTTCTTACAGTTACAGTACATTTGTGTTTGCCCCATTCACCAGATTTCACCATTGCTTTAACTCATCATTGAACTTGAAACTCCTTCTCCAGTTGCAATTGTTTTAGGAAGCATTATTATGATAATCTGCATCCTCATGTTCCTCCACTACATAAGAAAAAACAACTCAAACAATCACAAAATTGATGAAACCATATGGAGATATTCAACGCACACCCCTGAGCGATACACTTACTCAAAGCTGAAGAAAATTACAAACTCCTTCGACAACAAGCTTGGTCAAGGAGGATTTAGCATGGTCTACAAAGGTAAGTTATCAGATGGTCGTGAAGTGGCTGTGAAACTCTTGAATGAATCCAAAGGGAACAGTCAAGATTTCATTAACGAAGTTGTTAGTGTCACTAGAACTGCACACGTAAACATAGCCGCACTCTTGGGGTTCTGCTATGAGGGGGATAAAAGAGCTTTGATTTATGAGTATATGGCAAATGGGTCATTGGATAAGTACATATTTCATAAAGGGCAGCAGAAGAATGAAATGGAGTTAGACTGGAAAACACTCTACAACATAGTTATGGGCGTAGCTCGAGGTTTAGAGTACTTGCATCGTGACTGTCACACGAAGATTGTTCATTTTGACATCAAGCCACACAACATTCTTTTGGACAGTAAGTTTTGCCCCAAGATATCAGATTTTGGGCTGGCCAAGCAGTGTAGGGCGAAGGAGAGTCACGTGTCGATGACAGGCGTGAAAGGGACTGCAGGGTTTATGGCTCCTGAAATGATGTTTAGAAGCATTGGCAAGGTTTCTCACAAGTCTGATGTGTATAGTTTTGGAATGTTGGTTCTTGAGATAGTGGGTGAAAGAAAGAGTCCTAATGAAGGGAGCAAAGAAGAGTATTTTCCTGATTGGATATATGAGGATCTGGGAAGAAGGGAAAGGCAGTGGTGGGGAAGAACGGAGGAAGAAGAAGAAATGGTAAGAAAAATGATAATAGTGGGGTTGTGTTGCATCCAAACATCGCCGGAGGAGAGGCCGCCGATGAGTGAAGTGGTGGCGATGTTGGACTTGGAAGGCAATGTGGATGGCTTACCGATTCCACCCAAGCCTACTTTATTTAGACCCCTGCTATTACTCTCAACTCTCTTCCTTCTTCTTCTTCATCAACCTCGTATTGATCGCTATGGCGTTTGCTATCATCTAGCTTCTTTATTGTTAGTTGAAAGTATTTGCTAAGTAATAAATACCTCTAGCTCATTTGTATTCAATACCTCAAAGCTGTATTGATTTATGTACTTTAGTACTATGTTGGGATGTAATAGCAATGACAAATGCTTCAATTGTGAATTCAATAGGATGTACTGCATCTCGATGATTTCGAATTGTATCATGGTCTCGCAAATAACAATATCGGAGCTATCAAATCGATTCTTTTTGTATTTATTACTTTCTTTAATCGTCTGCCTCTTCTCCAATTCAATCGATTCTTTTTGTATTATTATTATTATTGTATTTAGGGTTTATGATTGAAAATTCATTATATTTATGGTTTAAAGTTTTATTATGTTTATTTTTTAAACCTAATTTATGATTATTATTATTATTAGGATTATTATTATTATTTATTATTCATGATTATTATATAATCAAAAATATTATATATTATTATTTTATTATTAGTAATTATATTATTTATTATTTATTATTTATGATTATATTATTATTATTGTTATTTATTATTTTTTAAACCTAATTTATTAGGATTTTCATTAGTTATTATTGTTATTAGGGATAGATATTTATAGGGATAGTTATTATTAGGATTAGTTAGTGTTAGTGTTAGTTTTATTATTTATTATTATTAGGGTTGTTATTATTATTATTATTATTAGGGTTAGTATTAATTAAGATCAGTTTTAATTAGGGTTAGTTTTAATTAGGATTAGTTTTTTTATATTATTATTAGGGTTAGTTTTAATTAGGGTTAGTTTTTTTTATTATAATTAGGGTTAGTTTTAATTAGGGTTAGTTTTTTTATTATTATTAGGGTTAGTTTTAATTAGGGTTAGTTTATTTATTATTATTAGGGTTAGTTTATATTAGGGTTAGTTTTTTTATTATTATTAGGATTAGTTTATATTAGGGTTAGTTTATAATAGAGTTAGTTTATATTAGAGTTAGTTTTTTTTATTATAATTAGGGTTAGTTTTTTTTATTATTATTAGAGTTAGTTTAGATTAGGGTTAGTTTATTTATTATAATTAGGGTTAGTTTTAATTAGGGTTAGTTTTTTTTATTATAATTAGGGTTAGTTTTAATTATGGTTAGTTTTTTTTATTATTATTAGGGTTAGTTTTAATTAGGGTTAGTTTTTTTTTATTATAATTAGGGTTAGTTTTAATTAGAGTTAGTTTTTTTATTATTATTAGGGTTAGTTTTAATTAGGGTTAGTTTATTTATTATTATTAGGGTTAGTTTTTTTATTACTATTAGGATTAGTTTATATTAGGGTTAGTTTTAATTAGGGTTAGTTTTTTTTTATTATTATTATGGTTAGTTTATTTATTATAATTAGGGTTCGTTTTAATTAGGGTTAGTTTTTTTATTATTATTAGGGTTAGTTTTAATTAGGGTTAGTTTTTTTATTATTATTAGGGTTAGTTTTAATTAGGGTTAGTTTATTTATTATTATTAGGGTTAGTTTATATTAGAGTTAGTTTTTTTTATTATTATTAGGGTTAGTTTTAATTAGGGTTAGTTTTTTTTATTATTATTAGGATTAGTTTATATTAGGGTTAATTTTTTTATTATTATTAGGGTTAGTTTATATTATGGTCAGTTTTTATTACTATTATTATTATTTGAAATAATTCTAATATGTACATTTGGAATAACAGATAAAATTGAAATGGACATGATTGGATTTATTGTGTACATGAATGAGAACATTGTCAATGGACCAAACGATATCGAGTATGATGTTCCACATTTTACACAATTTAATGCTTCAAGATTCATTGATTACCCTACATTCATTAATGGAATCTATCGAGGTCTTCAAATACCTGTGAATGAAGGAATTCAAATGATGTTCAAGTATGAGATGGGTGGGGTACCGTTATCAAATGTAGAGAAATTTAATTTCATGATAAGCATAGCGGGTTTAGAGCCAATACACTTGTATGTGTTCTGACAACCCCTGCAAAGTATTGCTCATGAGGAAGCAGAAATCGAGGAAGAAGAAATTCTGGAAGAAGTAACTGAGGAACCTACTAATGTTCATGATCCGCCGGTCACGAATGACTTAGACGGTCCTCCAACTGATGACGACGAAGATAGTCCTGCTGAAGAAGAAGAAGAAGAAGAAGAAGAAGAAGAAGAAGAAGAATATGCTATCCCTCCATTCTACACAACTTAGGATATGAATGTTATTGACTTTCTACCTGATCATGGAATTGATATAGAGATCAGAATAGATATAAAAAATTGGAAAAATGGATGCTTTTTGAAAATTAACAAGTCTTACAAAACATCGTTCAAAGTCATGCTGTCTTTCACCGTCAAAATTTCAAAGTAGTGAAATCGAAGAAGGATAAGTGGATAATTAAATGCACTACGGCTGGATGTGATTGGAAACTTCGAGCGTATGTTACAAAAAAACACGGCAGCAAATTTGAAATAACTAAATTTCATGATGTGCACACATGTGTTTATGCCAGATTAACTCAAGACCACAATAGATTAATCTAGTAGCCTCAGAGGTGCAAGGTATTGTTAGAACAGACCCGACCACAAGTATAAAAATAATACGAGAAATGATAAGAAAAAAATATGATTATCAAATATCGTATGCAAAAGCATGGAGGGGTCGTAGGAAAGCTATTGAGACAGTGTATGGAAATTGGGAAGATTCCTATGACGAAGTTGTAAAGTGGACCAACGTTTTAGAAGAAACGCACCCTGGGTCATTTGTTCATTTTAAGTGTGACAAATTGGGTGCTCAGACTGACGTTGTGCAATTTAATAGCTTGTTCTGGGCATTTGCACCTGCTGTCGAAGGATTCCAGTATTGTCGGCCTCTACTTCAGATTGACGGTACACATTTGTATGGCAAATACCACGGGAAATTGTTGATTGGCACTAATGCTGATTCTAATGGCACATATTTCCTTTGGCGTTTGCTATCGTACCGGAGGAGAGCACCGAATCATGGAGTTGGTTTTTAGACCTACTATGGGACGTGAAAAATAGAAAAGGGATATGTCTTATCTCTGATAGGCATAAGGGTATAATTGCTGCCGTTCGCAATTGTGAGTGGGAGGAAGTGCATCATCGATTCTGTATTCGACATATAGCATCCAACTTTAACAAAAAATACAAGGATGAAGAGTTGAAGTGATTGGTATATAGAGCAGCAGCACAGAACGTTCGACGAAAATACAGAGCGGTGATGCAACAAATTGAAGCCGCTAATGTTAATTGCATGAGTTTCTTTCAGTCCTTGGATCCCGTACAATGGACTCTTTCACACGATGGTGGCCACCGTTATGGATGGATGACAACGAATGTTGCCGAGTGCATTAATGGTGTACTTAAAGGAGCTCGCAAGCTTTCTATATGTGCCTTAGTGCAAGCAACCTACCATCGGACTCTTACCTACTTTGCAACAAGACGGCTCCATGCAGAAGCATCCCTTGCAGAAGGACACATTTATACTGGGTATAATCTTCAATCATATATCAAATATTTAATAAAATATATAATTAATGTATGTTCTAGATTTACTTACATCTATCGTAAATTTTAGGTATGTCGTTAAACAAATTTCGAAACGAGAAGAACATGCAGATCGTCACGTTGTCACGGTAGTGAATTATATATTGGAGGTTTGTGACATAGTCACTGGAAGAGGAGAGTCCAATATACGGGGCGGTGGAAATCATCATGTGAAGATAAGGAATAGATCATGCACTTGCAACAAGTGACAACAATTAGGAATCCCTTGCTCTCATGCAATTGCAGCATGCAAGACGTTGCGTAAAGATTATTACATGCTTATTGAAGACTACTACAACATGTCCATTTATCTTAAATGTTATCAGATGGAATTTGAAATGATTCCAGATAGGCGTGATTGGCCAGATATGCAATATCCAAAATGTCTTCCCGATCCTGCAAAACGTAGACAAAAAGGTCGTTCATGTACAACTCGTATACGCAACGAGATGGATTGGAGAGAGCCAGGTGTCTCATCAAATTGTGGATTGTGCGGATTGCAAGGACACAACCGTCGATCTTGCCAACACGCTGGCCCATCAAATTCTAGACGATAGTTAGCAATAATAATCTTTATGCAACCTCTATATCTTTGTGCATTTTACTTTGTTATTATCATTTTCTTTTTGTAATTAGCTTACACACATATTAATAAAATTTCACATTCTTCTTGGTAATTTATTTTTTAAATTATGTAAGTTAGATGGATGATTATAGAGAGTTTAGTACTGGTCCATACGATCTTACCAAGAAACACACCGATCTAATGAAGCTTGGGAAGACATCCGAGCTGGAGGTTTACATTATCGACGTCGAGAAGCTGTTCTGTGACGAGGGAATGTTGGTCCAGACCCTCGGATCGACCCGTATTTGTGGGCTGCCGAATTTTATGGAGTCTCACGCATGAGACTAATCAAGCTAGATTGGCATCTCCCCAGCGCATTACTGGACCGATGGAGATAGGAGACTCATACGTTTCATATGCCCCATGGGGAATACACTCCTACATTACAAGATGTGGGAATCATTCTGGGTCTTCCAGTTACAGGACCAGCTCTAACTGGTGCAGTCAGTATGAATTGGCAGCAGCTATGTCAGGAGCTGCTTGGAGTCAACCCAACAAACAACGTATTAGTGGGCGGTCATCTTAGTTTACCTTGGCTGTCCCAACAGTTCAACAATTTCGATCATCTCCCTGAAGATGCAGATGAAGTACATGTAGTCCAGCACGCCAGAGCTTATATTCTCAGCCTTATAGGAGGAATGTTGTTTGTGGACAAATCAAACAACAAGGTTCATCTAATGTATCTACCCCTATACAGCGCAAATTTCCCTTTAATATATGATACCGAAAAGGTTACATTGATTGGTGGTAAAGTGTTTGAAGGTATTTGTAATGGCCTCCGGAACTTGTACTAATATAATAATATAAAAAGTGATAACTACACGGTGGGAAAGTTCAAAGTCTCCGCGGGCTTGCTGTTGTCTGCTATGGTTGAGTAATCAATTATCCAATTCCAAACCGCGTCTCTACTTCACCCTCGGCAAAGGCTAGAGAAACGGGGGGGGGGGTTAGCCGATTAAGTGTTTGTTGTGATCCTGAGAATGAAAATTCTGAGTATGTTGTTGTTGTTGTTGTTCATAGCTTTTCAATTTAGCGCATGTTTGAGCGACGAGTTTAAAGCTTGCGATGAAATGAGTTACAACTGCGGAGAATTGGAAGACATAAAGTATCCGTTCTGGGGAAATGAGAGGCAGGCGTTTTGTGGGAATAAAGAATTCAAACTCAGTTGCAACAACAACCGAACCACCACCATGGAGATTGATTCTGTGGAACATTATGTTCTGGAAGTCAACCAATCTGATAAAAGGATGAGGATCGCAAGAGCAGACCTGTTCGATAATATCTGCCCCAAAACTCGACTAAAACCCCAGATTCAGTATTACCCGATGCTGAAGGAGGATGAGCACAATAATATAAAGAGAGATTTGCATGTTTAGACCATCTTTAGAAAGTAATTGCAAAATTATTCTTCTATGAGAATATTAGCAAA
>JBBMEF010073603.1:0-10379 GCA_037832685.1 Sicyos baderoa | reverse complement strand
AAACTTGCTACAAACGATAAGGTATACTTGCCTTTGCAATTCGCTGCAATTCATTTATAATATTCGCATTTTGCGAATACACCTTAGCGCGGACATTGGGTTAATCGTTCTTGATCGAGGATGGTTGTGATTCTCGGGTTCTTGTTGTTTTGTTCTTGCGATTCACATGCAGCTGCTGTCCTTGGAGTTTCGCCGCCATCGATCAACCATTCACAAGCAGACCGAGCGCCCAGCATAGCAGCAGATCAGCTGCACGCCAGACGCTCGGGTAGCACAGTTGTTCGCCTGCGCCCTTTCGCCCCAGCGACGCTGCCGCACGCACGCAGCGCCAGCGCCGAGTCAGCTGCCTGTTCTTGTCGACGTCCTCGCACGCTGCTGCCGTTCGCCTTCGCTAGTCTTCGCAGCCGCGAGACACGCCGTCGATCGAGCCACTTCTTCCAGCATCGAGCAGCCTCGTTTCGCGTCGTTTTTAGGTAACATGCAGTTATGTTCACTTGGTTTTAGGGGCTGTGTTTAGATGTTTTTAAATACTATTCTTAGATGCTTGGTTGTGTGACTTGCTAGGTGTGTTTGGTTGTTTGTGATGTGGCTTCGGAGTGTCATTTTCGCGTTTAACTCGTCGACTTAGTTCAGGTAAGGATTTTCTTACCGTGGGTTCGTGGACAATCTGTTATTGCTTAAATGGTTGATTGTATGCTTGATACTATATGTATGCTCGTTAATATCTATATGCTTGCTAATGGATAGGGAACGTACTTGATATTCTGTCTGACATGCCTGTTGCTTGTTATATGATAATGTCATGTTAGTATTTCTTCGTGCTAGCATGTTCTGTTCTGTTGCTATCTATGTTCGTAGTGCCATGCTAGGTACCATTTACTTGTCCTTTGAACTGGTAAAGAATGTACGTCGAATGTATGATAAATGTATAACGAAATATGTGATATCTTAGTTAGAGCTTGTAGGAGCCATCATCCGAGCTTCGTGGCAGAGACGCGAGGCAGTACTCCGTATCTGATCCGTCGCCATGGTATAGCTAACCATGGTGGCAGCCTAGTCTGCAGTCTTGGGTGAGCGGCCAAAATGGAGCCTAGAGGGTCGGGAGGATGACGAGGCTTGTCTCGTCCCCGATCGTCGACACGATCTCAGCGTGACGGTAGTAGCCCAAGATTGCCGTCTGAAGGGGCTTGGACCGATCCATTCGGTGAGAGCCTACACTTGGACGTATCCTAGCTGAGGGCATACGGTGGTTAAGGCTGACAACAGTTTCGTGCCGAGGTCTCGCACCCCTATTGTTCAGTGACACCGATCCGAGTCGTTAGGTCATGCAAACCTCGACCAGGGCAGTTAGCCCTAGATCAAGCTTTTACCTGGTGCCAACAGCATGGGGTGTATGCACACACTCATTACAGCGCCGAGTGGAGAGCTCCCTCGGGATCTTGAGTTCAGTGCACCCACAGTTTTCCAGCCAAGTAAAGACGAGTAAAGTAAGACTGAGAGCTCGAGTTATGTTATGAAAAGTTAGTTAAGGTGTTAGCCCGCAAAATGGCATCCTTGTATGAAAAGTAAGAAAGAGAAAAGTAAAGTGAGTTTGGTTGTACCTTGTATACTTTTAGCTGGATGATAAGTTTTAACGTATTGTACCCCGGTCGGGGATTCTTACTGAGTAAACTAGTTTTGCTCACCCTTATTATTTGTGATTCCACAGGTAACTTGGAGCAGCGACGTTGATGGCTGGAGGTGCGAAGGATGGATCAAGGAATGCCACTTCTGATCATGATTTTAATGTTTTAAAATAATGAACTCTGAGTTTATCCATGTCTAGACTTGTGAATGATTTGAATGTTTTCCATTGCATATAGATAGGGCACGGAGCCCTTAGGTTTTTATGAATGAACATTTGTTGGATTATTTTGGTTTGACTTAATGAAAGACATGTTTATGTTTTAAATTTCTCTGACCAGAGAGGCTCTATAAATGTTTTGCTTGGAACATGTGGCTTGGAAACAGGGATAGGTTCCTAGCTAGATATTGTTTGACTAGTATGATGTTTTAAAGTTTTTTTTACACTCGAATCTAGACGATGTTCTTGAATGTTATTTCCGCTTTAAGTCATGCATGTTGTAAAGGCCTTAGTCTAGGACCGTTATTCGGGTCGGGTCTTTACAGTATACCACACTGTATAATCTTCGCAAAACACTTACTTTTCATACATTAAACAACCATACCGTATTAACTTTACCGTGTTGATATGTCTTTTATATGTACATATTTTCCTTTTAGGTTCAACAAGCATTCCAATTCGTATTGCACACAGTGGTACAATTTCTTTATAATACATTCTAATTTTTGTATCATCCTTTGCCACTACATTTTCAGGTAGTACTCTTTTATCTTCACATGCCTCTTCAACTCCTTTTGGTGTGTCCATACCTCCTTCAACTTTACTGTCTGTTAACTTTTTCCCTACCACTATCCTCAGATGACATTGTTGTCACAAACAAACAAACAAACAAAGAACATAGTGGTTTCATAGGTTTACAAAATAAATGTAAAACACCCATATCCCGATCACCATTTTAATACCATGATAAACATATGAACCAACTTAACTACACTGTTTTCTAACTACTGAATAATAAAACCAGATTTTAGCAGCAATTTTGAAAAAAAAAAATTAAAAGTGAACCTAAACCTTAACAGAACCCTCCGACCATACATGGATCAATTTTGCTCGAACAAAACTACATTTCTCCTAACTAAAACGTAACACAACACTCCATGCATCAATTTTCCCCAAAAAATTTCAACCAACTCTGTAAAAAACATGAACAATCGGACCCTATTTTTCTAAGAACCCCCATTTAAAACCACACTGTCTTACCAGAACCCTAAATGTGGAAGAACGCAAAAACGGAAATGTACCGTACATATCCAGAAGTCCACGAATGCACCTCTTCTACTTCAAACTACTGATTCTGGTACGCTTGACAACCAAACCCACAATATCGCACTAACGGTACGCTCGACTACGAAACCCATGGTATTAGCAGAAGACTATCGCAACAGAGAAACAACTCCGGAGAAGAGGAAGAACAATGGAATTGAAAACCCTCAATTCTATTTTCACAAGAAACGATTATTTGCAATCAATTCCTCCTAAATTTTTGGAAAAATGGTATGGAATGTGGACAAATTTATTTTTAGCATTCAATTCCCCTAAATCAGTTCCCCCAATTTTCGACTTCCATCCTTCTAAAATGGAAACTACCTATTATAGGGCAAATTCGTAATTGACTGTTTTTTAGCATTAAAAATTAATAAACGAAAATTTACTCATGCAAATATTTTCCTAGTTACCTAATTTTGTAATTACTTTTCTAATATGGTCTATATACGATAAAAGCTTATAAGAAATTTAACGCTGAATTAAAAAAAAAAAGAAAAAAAAGTTTGAATTATAAAATCTTTGTCAAACGTACTTTTAAACTTCAAAATTTTGTAAAAATACTGTAGAACTTTATCAAATGTAAAGTAGACATCTTTTACCTTTGTAATTTAAACATATTTTATGCTTGTTTATTTATTTATTTTTTAATTGCAATAATTGGGATAGGGGAATCGAACTTGTAACCTCTTGATTGTTTGGGATACATTGATGTTTTTGAGCTACTGGCCTTGTTGACAATTACTTTTATGTTTGATAACTATTTAGTTTTGAAATTTAAATTTATATTTATTCAAATTCCCTGTTATGGTTTCATTTTCTCTTTAACAAATATGTCAATCATAACCAAATTTCATAAACTAAAACAAATATTTAAAGGTTTTTTTTTGTAGCATTTAAATTTTGGTTTGATTTTTTAAAACACGAATAAAATGTAGATATTAAAGTAATAAAAATTGTGGGTTGGAGTAGTAGTTGTAAACTTAAATTAAAAAAATATCAAATAGTTGTAAACTAGGAACTTTATCAAATATTTTTTTATATTGTTCTTTATCATTTTATTTTATGTATTTATTTTTACCTTTCTTTTTGGATGTAAAGAAATTTTATGAATGTTAGCTCAAGCCAACTAGTATTTTTTGGTTGGTTGTATTGTAACATGTTTTAAATTTATAAGTTTAATATTATACTAAAAATTGATAAGAAGAAATTTAGAAGTTCAAATAAATCATAATCAATTTTAAATTCTAATGTTAATTTTGATACAATTAAAAACAAGAAAAATCAATTTGAAAGGATTATAGCTTATCGAAAATTTATTTTTCAACTTCTCAGTTTGACGTTAAATTCGAACATTTTAATAGCTAAAGAATTTAAATAATTCAAACTAGAACGATCTCACAAAATAAAGTAATAATAAGTTATTATTCTATTTTACGGAAGTGAACAAAATCTCTATCAAAAGCCTATCCACGTTTCTAAACTCATCCTATCAACAATTTAATCTCTCTTTTTTTGCATTTGAAAAGTTAGAAAAATTAATGTTGAATTTCTAGAGCATAGATCAAATTGTTATTATCACCTTTCAAATGTTAATTTATGTTTATTCTCGTTAACTTTTATGTAAAATAAAATATACAAAAAAAAGAAAGTAAGAATATTTTTAAAATGTCAATATTATTATTCAAACAAAATTTGAATATTTTTCATAAAATTAATAGTCAGGATGTTGTTTTTTAATATTTGTTTTCATAGCCAAGAATGTGTGTGTGTTTTTTTTTTTTATAAAGTGCATTTGTATTTTTAAAATAAAACTTTAATAGTTTCCATCCAATTTCAATTAATGATAAGGATATTTCTTAGATGTTTTATAAAGTTGTGAGATATATATTTTTGAAACTTTTCAAAATTTAGAGATTTGTTTGACACAAATCTCACAGTTAAAATGATTTTTTTTTTTTTTTTTTAATTAATAATTGAGCCATAATGTAATTAATTGACTTTATTTAAAATTATATATCCTTGTTTCGAGTACAACAACGATATCGAGAGATAAGAAGGGCTTGAGCTTGATTCTTAAGCTCGAGGATGGTGTGTTTTGACCCGAAAAGGTCAGCATTTTTCCTAACCCATTTTTCTTGGATGAGTTTGGTTTTCATTAAACTCTGGTCACTTTTGGGGTGAAACGTTCGAATTATTTTTATAATAGTTCCCCACACTCCCAGTTTCCTACTAATCTTCTTTGAAAGTGTGAGTAAAATTTATTTTTTTTGAAAAAAACCAAATATCATTAGGCGTCACGCACAATAAGCGAACAATCGTCCTGAATGGCAGAAACAATACAAGGGGGGAGATTCCTCCTCCAAAAACCAAAAGAACTCTCCTCCAAACACTGGAGAAAACAAGACCAGACAAAGTTACCAAAATGACTAAGAGACTTGGCAAGAAGATCCACCACCCTATTACAAACCCTCGAATAATGACAAAAAGAAACATCACCCAACATAACAGACAAATCCTGAATGTCTCGAAAGACATTCCCAAACTCAATGAGATCTTGAGAACCATTACAAATAGCATTAATAACAGATAAAACATCAGATTCAACCAAGATAAGAGGGAAAGGACCCCGACTCATACACAACACTTGCAAAAGCCCCTCCCTAATAGCAAGCTCCTCAAGCACCATAGCAGACGAACCATAGATCCCATGATAAGCTCCAACCAAAAGGGGAGATCCACCAGCATCCCTCAGAATCCAGCCTAAACCGCCCAAACCACTAGCTTTATTCCAAGATTCATCAACGTTCGGTTTCCAAACCTCAGAGGGAGGGGGAGACCAAGAGGTCGGGTCGACCTCCTCAACAACAGGAGCGGTAGTAACGGAACCTGGAGAAAGAAAAAAAGTAGTAAGATTTTTGTCGATCAAAGCAATCAAGGAAGAGGGATTACCGCGCCCTTGATTATGAAAACAATAACTTCTATAAGACCAGAGACTCCAAATGACAATAAGTACTTTATCCAGATCAGAATTGGAAAAAGGTATCCACAAAGGAGCTCCAGATATCAACCCTTGCAATAAGCCCACTAAACCGACAAAAAAGATTAGAAACCAAAGGGAAAAAATGAAGTCAAGCCTTTTGAGAGATTTTGCAAAGAGCAATAATATGAACATTCGACTCCTGCGACTTAAAACAAACCGGGCAGAGAGAATTAGTATCGGTCCCCCTAGAAATAATATTGGAATTTGAGGGGATGACATTATTGATAATATTACAAGCCCCTAACTTGACTTTAAGAATCACATTAATCTTCCAAAACTTCTTCCAAAGCGTATGAGGAATTGTCAGAGGAAGAAGAATCCTTGGAAATCATATTGAAAGCAAGATGATAAGCACTTTTGACCGAAAATCTCCCTCTGCGATCAAGAGTCCAAATAATTTCATCACAAGAAGAAAGCCTTCCTAAAGGAATTTTGACGATCGCCTCCGCATCAACCCGACCAAAGACCTCAAAGATCAGATGAACATTCTAACAACCTTTAGCATTGAACAAATCGTAAACCCGCTTAATTTTCCAATCTTCCTTGACTCCACGAGGAAAGGGATCACTCCCATGATTGATCCAGGGATCCCTACCAATAACAATGGACTTACCATTACCAACTTTCCAGCGATAACCTTTAACGAAAAGATCTCTACCCCAAAGGATACTTCTCCAAGCAAGAAAAGGACACCGACCCAAATTAGAAGAAAGGAAATCGGAATTTCTGAAATACTTCCCTTGGAGAATCTTAGTGATGATTTTGAAATAGAGTCAGATAATCCCATGCTTTGGCATCATTTTATGCACGCTTTCATAAGAAATGTAGCTCCGAGTGAGAGAAAATAAGGAAAAGAAGTGTAATTGACGCATACGAAGCATCTGTGGAGCTAAATACGAAACTTTGAGATTTAGCGCGTGAAATGACTAAAATTAGCATGATTTACTGTTTTCCGCATGATGCATTCTATTTACTATTTTCGTAGGAAAATATGACAATGCGGAGTGGAATCGTGAAAATGCAGAAAGGAAAAGACGCACGATCGATGAGGCGGGAGCCGACGGAAAAACACTTTAGGAAAGAATCACTTGACAGCGTGAAGTTGACTAACCAGACAATTATGAGGTGGATCGCTGAAATCAAGGGATTCTCGAATCGGGCTGATTGAGACCGAATTGGCAAACGCAACTATGGAAAGGATCGGGCAATTAAAGGCATACCTTACTAAAAGATTTGGAGATTGAAGACCTAGTCGGCACTATAAATATAACATTTTGTAATAGAATTTTAAGTCGGAATTTTAAGGAGTTGAACGACTGTGAGATTTGTATGTTCTCGGCTACGAGAAACATCTCAGGGAGTTATATGTTTTTATTTTCTTTACTTTGAACTCATATCATTGAATAACATTTTAGCATGTTTTCCATGACTATCTGTGTGTTATCTGTTTGTGGTATTGATACAAGCTGACGATGTCTTTTAATAGAATAGAAAGCTAATCGAATTTTATCTTTTAAGTGCGATATCCTTAGCATTCAACTTTTAACATGTAAGTGTGCACGACCTTTTTGCATCAAGTGATAAGTAAAGTCATCTCCCACAAGGACTGTATAAATTGATTCAAATGCTACTCGAAAAGTTAAGTACGAAAAGTAAAAGATAATATGGTTGTCACTGGTTTCAATTGTAAAAATGAAATAACAACCAAATGCGATACGAATTGCTGTCACCACAATGTACCGCAGAAATATCAATGAAAAACTTAAAACAGTATGCAATTATGACTGAAATGCTAATGTAAATGCTGAACACAACTGAAATTACTTTCAATAAAGAAATAGGCTCAGGTTAAGGTTGATTAAGTATGATCTACATGCATCGGGGATAAGACTAGTGGTGAGAAGCGGCTCCGCACAACATGAAACCTAAAGCTCCCTCTCGGGATGCATTCATCCTTCTCGAACTTGCACTCTCGCATCAAAGTTCGAGGCTCTTAAGCATGAAATGCGCACTAGCGAAGCGACTATCTCTAGCCTCCTTCTTTAACAGGTAGGAGATCCTAACACTGAAACCAATGGTCACCTATAGTAGGTCTCTAACCTCTCTTCCTCTCGGAACGGCGAGAATAGCAAACATAAATAGATGATCAGTCGAAACATGCTTTTAATTAAAACGTCTATGACAACATAGCTCGACATCCCCCTGCTCACCCCGATAACATACATCACACACTCATCCCTTAACCTTCACCTATGGAAACTTAGCTCATGCTTGCAGCAACCATAACGAAAGCAGAAATATCAACTGTCCTAAGCATTCTAAACAAGAAAGAAGATCTGGAAATGTAATCGATGAATGAATTCAATTAACAAACAGAGATCCAAACTTGTATCGTCTCAAACCAACAGTAAACAACAAGTAAAATTACTCCAAAGTGCAGAAAACTTCAAATCGTAGTAAGAAAAGATTAACAAGAGTACGAACAAGCGATCGCTAACGTTCACGCTCTAAATCACAGATCTAAGCTAAGAAAACAGTAATTTATGAACATTATGTATAAATGCTATATATATACTAATTAAAATAATTTATAAATTAAAAATTGAAATTTTTTCGTGGATAACAAATCATAGCATAATATTTATCTTGATTAAAATCTATCAAATTCACATAATTGAAGTCTAGCAACTTTGTAGCAGTCAATTTAATGTAATTGAATTCATTCTTTCTAAAGATTTTTTTTCTACAATTTTGATATTTATAGATTTTTTTCATTTTTTTATTACTCATGAAATATTATCTATACAATTAGCATATATTTAAATTCATAATATTAAAATATAAATATTATTATTAAGAGAAATTAAATTTAAAAATGAGTATATAGTAAATTAAAATAACAAATTATTTATATAAAAAGAAGTAGAATAGTTATTATATATTGAAATTAAAATTATAAAATATAAGTTGATTTAAAAAATTGGAAAGAATAAAAGCAAAATTTGTATTAAAAATTTAAAAATCTGGAAATAGAAAAAAGTTGATTTAAAAAATAAAATGTTGGTTTAGAAAAAAAAATCACAAAAGAACAAATAAGTTGATTTAAAAAATCGGAAAGAATAAAAGTAAATTTTTTATTAAAAAAACTAAAAACCTGGAAGTAGAAAAAACTGATTTCAAAAGGTTAAGAAAATTTTAAAAAATATTGAGATTCAAACGGGTTGTTGAGAGAATAAATTTAAAAATTTTATTCAAAGTATTTACCACCACACCCCTGTCATTAATTATTATTTATATGGACACGCTTAAATAAATATTAAAAAACAAAACGTGAGAAACACCTTCAAGAAAATGAGAAACGGAACGAAAGAAACTCAATTTAAGAGTTTCTCATTTTGTAGCTAAATATTAGAAATGTTTCTGTAAATTTTGGGAACAAGAAACGAGAATAATTATCAAACAAGTCTATTTCTAAAAAAAGATAAACATAAACAAAAACAGGAAAGAAGAACATTACCAAACGGGCTCTATATCTTTTTGCTTTTTTATTTCTTATTTTTTTAAAAAATTAATCATTGTCAAAATCAAAATAACTACATCATAATATTCTAAATACTCAATAAAGTGATTACAAACATATATATACCTAGGGGTGATAATGAAAACCAAAAATCGACAAAACCGAACCGTACCAATCCAATTTAATGGATTTGATCGATTTTTCAGCACATAATTGGATATATCGGTTTGTAATTTGAAAAAATTGAAAATATTGGATCGGTTCCGGTTTTCATTTTGAAAAACCAATAAAAACCGATCCAAACCGAAATTTATATGTATATCGTCGATAAGTCATATAAAGTCATATTTCTTTCATTATTTAGAAGATTTGTTGAATATTTTCTTAATTCACTTCTATTTCAAGTAAAAAACATCTTTAAATAATTTTAAATAAGTTCCAAAATACTTTCGACATTTTTTAAAAAAAATGTTGTTCATGAGAATTTTTTTTTGAGAAATGTTAGTTTTGATATATTTAAAAAAAAGTGGACATTGGATCGGATCCAAAACCAAACTGAATCAATTGAAAACCGAACCAATGGTTCTACACTTTATTGGACATTGGATGTGATCCATTTTTAGAAAACCGAAGATATTGATTCGGTTTTCGGATTGGTACAAAATCGACAAAAACCGAATGGAAATCACCCCTATATATACCCACAAAGAAAACCCTAACTAGAATTGGTCATAACGATAAAAAAAAAAAAAAAAAAAACATAACTTATAATGAAATTAATCGATACATCATTATTAAGGCAGCTCACTAAAGAAGCTTCTCGGTTATTTTTAAACTGATATTTGTAGTTAATTACAACAAATCACTCA
>JBBMEF010073572.1:0-10383 GCA_037832685.1 Sicyos baderoa | reverse complement strand
CGTTCCCGAACCACTTACATACGGTGTTCATCTCTTCTCCTCCCTTTTATGTTTTGATTTGATATTTGTGCATTCCTCCTTAGATTAGATGTTTATCTAGAATTTGCACAACACTTGGAATTTCCAAAAATGGCTGAACCCAATTAAAAGTTTATTCATATAAAAATCTTCGTGATTTATTTATTCCTAATAGATCATCACCGTTGAAATGACACCCACATCCATATCCATATTTCCATATCCAACAAAACAAAATGTTTTTCTCATATATATTTCCTCTATAGCTTTTGAAATTGTGAATTCTTCTTGTTTAGTGGAAGTTAAAATCTTTATCCAAAGTAAGTTTGGTTCTACATTAATTGACGTATATATTTCGATCGAAAATTTGAAAGTTTGAATTTTTATAGTTCGAACATGTGATGTTAGTGTTGAATTGATTTACAACTAAATAATGAAACCATTGCGTCACTAACTTTTTCGGTTAAATAATAATATTGAATTAAAAATAATAACTAACACATTGTGGTATATGTTATATTTAAGTTTATTTCCATATAATTATAATATACTTACTTGCAATAAAATTAATTTGATATATATTTAGTCACTGTTGATTTAGAAAATTACTTTTTAAAAAATTAAAAAAAATAAAAAAAAAGATTTTTTTTATTTTATTATTATTTTTTTTAATGTGTAAACATGGGGAGTCAAAGTCCAAGGTGGTTGATGGGGTATGAGGAAAGGATTAGGGCTACGCCCAATTGCCTGTCAAACGATTGGATACCCTTTCAATTTCCCAAAGGGAAAGATTCTCAATTACTTTTATGTTTTATCATGCTCAATAATTTGGTAGAATATTCCCTCATTTTATAAAAGATATTACGATTTCTAGGTAAAATAATTAATTTATTTAGCCCTGAGTTACGTGTTAAGAATATTTTGAGTTTTTTTTTCTTATATAATATGGAAATCTTCATTAAAATAATTAGGAGGACAAAAACCAATTGAATTTGTTCGATTCATTTTTAAAAAATGTTTTATTTTATTATTAAACATCTTTGATTTACTTTGAAAATAAAATCTATTTTTTTTAGTACAAATTAGGGGAAAAAGATTATAAATACCGATTTTAGGAATCGAATTCGTGACTGTGGAATGAAAATAGATTAATATCAAATCAGATAACCAATTGCGCCGTCACCAATCCATTCGGTAAAATAAAACTTAGTTGAAGTTTAGAAAGAATGGGTAGACTCTAAAATTAGATGTGTAAGTATCATCTAAGGAGTACTATATAAATTTAAAACAGCCTAGGTTACGATTATTTAAGTTGAAGAGCATGGAGATTTACAAATTTATAACATTTTCACAGGTATAATGTTTTAACTAGGTAGTTAAAATATGCTAAAATTAGCACATATTCTACCACTTTTGAATGGTTTCATCACTGAGATGGAAAGACATATGCTAAAATTTAAGGATTTTCAATTTAACATTTAGAGCACGATTTTCTATCATTATTTTTTCATTCTTAAATTTCAAAAGGAAGTCTTGAGACTTGAGAGTGTAGAGGAGGGGTTACCACCAAATTCAAACACAAAAATTTGTATAACTTTTGAATCTAACAACTATAGCAATAATTTCGTAGTTTTAATGTATAGTTATTAGGGGTGCACAATAACCCGAAAAATTCGAACCAACACAACTATTGACCCAACTAAATTTGACGGGTTGGTTGGGTCAATAGTTGACCTAAAATCAACCCAACCCAAATTTATTAATTAGTTTAAAAAATATATATTTTTATCAATATAATAAATATTATATTATTATATTATTTATATTATATGTATATGTATATGTATATTTATTTTATTCTATTATTATTGTTAGACTTTTTATTTTTTAAAATTTAGGTAGACTTGAATTTCGCATTTGCAATAACAATATACTTATGTTAATGTTTGTCCTAAGTTTATAGGAACCGAAAAAAATGACGTTAGTTGCAAATTTATGAACCCGATAATCCAACCTAACCCAACCCAACCTGAAAATAAAGGTCGGATTGGGTTGGGTCGTGTCTTTAATTGGATTGAATTGGATTGGAGAATTGACTAACCCGAAGTTTTGGGTTGGGTTGAAATCACCTCAACCCAACCCATATATTCACCCCTAATAGTTATGACATTTAAGTCATGGTATTCGAATTTTCTCAATCCAAATTTGTACTATTTATTTTCTTCATATTTTTAGTTAAAAACTTCCAATCTTATACATCCAAAAAATTAAGTTATAAGCGCATGATTTAAATTACAATAAAGCTCCATGATGGACTTGGCAAGAAGGGAAAAGTTGTGTTCTTTTGAGCTATAGACCTTTTTAAGGAAGAAAGCAAATAGGGTAAAAAATGAGGACATAATCTTCATGAAGTTCATTGGGAACTGAAAAACAGCTTGAACCCACAAAAGCCAAAAGAGAGGAAAAAGAAAGTGGATTGTTACAAACTTACAAGAGAGAAATAATGACTTGTGGAAACAAAGCCATTGTGATATGGCACCATCACTTTTATGACACACATCAATACAAGTTACTTAGGCCCATCCTTCAAAGTTACCATACCATGTACTACAATCCAAACCATATAATATATTGACCTTTTTTTATAAAATATTAATCTCAAGCTCTATAGACCTATAATCTTGAGCCTAAATGAAACAACAAAGCCTCAAACACAAACTATATTAAGATCTCACAAATATCTCAGATTCCCTCATTGCCAATTAGTTTTGATCAGTTGAACTCCATATACCCCATATTTTCTAATAAACTCCATAGAAATTTTGTGTAGTTCGAGAAAATATGAGCCCCCATGTTCATAAGCTATATCAAATCTCTCATCCCAGGATTATAATTCATCCTTTTAATTCAAATTAATTTTTATATTAAATACCAAATATAATATCTTATGACTCGGATATTAAACAAATCAAACCTATTAGTTCGTCTTAAAAGACATTCGATTTCCAATGCAAATATACAATGAAAAAGGTTGGTGATATTATATATATTTCCTTTGTTTGGGAAAATTTTCATTTTTTATTGCCTTAGGTCTTTGTAAAATGCATTTTTGTTGTTTTATTTGCAAGATTTTACACCGTGAATGGTGATTTTTGTTGGTTGGCCACTCGAAAGAAATGAGAAGGGTTGACTGACCGATATCCGTTTTAGTTTTATGGATTCTGATACCAAATAATACGGTTTCACCATAATATAAGGAATTTTTTTTATTAAAAAAAATAAAAAATAAAAAATGATATATGCAAATATAAATTTTGGCTTGTGGTACAAACTCTCCGACAACCAGCCCATATTAGATTCTTCTAATCTTTCCTATTTTTCGTAACATTATTTGACAAATTGACACTCACATGGCTTGATTTTGCTTTGGCTTTTTCCATTTAATTTCCTCCGCTGCTTTGTTTATCAAGTGGGTTTCATGTGCTTGCTTTTAAACCCTATTTTTTGGCATAATTTTTTCATTCATTGGTTGGCTTTTTTGCTTCTAACTAAAAGCCTATAAGTTAGAGGCCTACTACCCTTTTCAAATCAATTTATTCATGTTACTTTTTATTAATAATATCAATGGCTAGTACCAGATTGTAAATGATTTGATATAATTGTTTGTTTGATGGGATGGATTAGAGAATTTATGACAGAATTTTTAGAGCCACTTCTACCAAGGGTTCAATTGTTGTCTAACCCCTCCGGTCACTCGCCCGTCCAAACACCTTGTTTGAGATATTCAATATCTAGTCTCATATGAGAAAAATGAGAAGTTTTCAACATTTTAAAATAATATATGAGTTACTTCCCTTTATTGTCGGTTGATTTTATTAGTTGACATAATTAAACTTATCCTAACCTACTAACTTAATCTTTTAGGTTGATTGATAATTTAACATAACTCGAATTGATATTATAGCAAGAACTCTTGAATTTGAATTCATGTCAAATTGTTTCTAAGCTGCTTTTGGGTTGATTGGTCATTTAACATAACTCAACAGGTTTTGTGATGGAACCTCAAATTATATAAGGTGGCATCAACACTTTATTAATGTGGGTTATTGTTCCCCCAAATTCTCGATTTGATTCAAGTTGTGATTTGGACCCCACTAAAGCGGACATTTGATTCTAAAGGTTTGAATCCAACCCAAATGAGTAAGTCAAAGCGAGTATTTCTTTTCTTTTTCTTTTTTTTTTGAAGAAAGTCAAAGCGAGTATTTCGATCTACATAAATTTAATTTGAATCTAATATATGATAATCTTCCCTATATAGCACTGTTTTGAAGAGCATAAATACTCATCTTATTCTATATTGAAAATATGAGAAGTCTTAAAAAATGATATATGAACTACTTTTCTTACTACCAATTAATTTAGATGTGATTTTTTCCTAAAAAAAAAAATAGATTAGAATTTAATACACCTAAAATTCTAAAGCCTTGCGTCTATTTTAATATTTGTTTTCAAAAAGGTTGATCAAAGATTCTTAAGCTTTTGTAATTTCGTCTATTTAAATATTTGTACTTTTAGTTTATGCCTGCCTAACACACGTCCTAAATCTACATTATTTTTAAATTTTACATTTATGGGGAGTATTACGATGTTTTATACCAATTTATGAGAATAACCTCTTTCAAAAAAAAAAAAAAAAAAAAAAAAAAAAATACCAAATTCGTACCAAATTCAAAGATAAATAAAATTGTAAATTTAGAAAAATACTAACATGGACTAAATAAAGCATCAAAGTTTTTATTTGCGTTAGTTTATTCTTTATTGGTCAAACTGTGGTAGAACAGCAACCGGTAAACTAACAAAATAGTTGTAGTGACATTTCTTTTGAGTTCATGTGGTGACTGATTTTAACGATTTTTTTTTTTCTAGTTGATTTCCATCATGTAATTTTTGGGTAATAGAAATTGTAATTATGATTGAAACAATCCCATGTCATAATTACCGAATGGCGCAATAGTTTCATTATTTTGATATAAACTAGTTCAACATCAATGTTATAGGTTCGATCCTTGAAATCGGTATTTATAATCATTTCAATCCCCCCAAGTACATATCTCGACTCTGTTGAGAAGATTAATTGGAAAAAACACAAAACCTATCCAAATCAAATGTCAAGCTCAACAAGAAGATCACAACTCGATTGCTAGCACGACCACAAAAAAACAAAACAAACTTATGTCCCTAAACAATTAGACTAATTAAATGTCACATATTGTAAGTTAAAATATTGACGAGTTCAAAAACAAAAATTGAAAAATTCTTTTAACAAAATTAATAACGGATAAAAAATTGTATCCTGCCAAGATAGTCTAGCATATGCTTGAACTCATCACGAATCATCACACATGCAAGAATCTTAACTATCAAAGAAGTATTAACGTTCAATTTCCACACCAAACAACACAAGAACCTTAGGATTATTAGTGCACGATTAATAACTGACGGGATTAAAATTGAGTTACTCTAAGCCCCGTTTGATAACTATTTGGTTTTTTGTTTTTGGTTTTTGAAATGTAAGTCTATTTTCACTCAAATTTCCTACAAATGTGTTCTATCCTACCTATAATATATTAATATTTCCTTAAAAAAGTAGGAGAATATTAACCAGCTTTTAAAAAAAAAAAAAAATTCAAAATTTCGTTTTTGTTTCTAAAAGTTGGTTAGTATTCATCTACTTTCTTAAAAAAAAATGGATATATAATGAAAAGATAGAATACATTGTAGAAAATTTGAGTGAGAATAAGCTTAAATTTCAAAAACAAAAAACCAAATAATTATCAAATAAGATCTTAAGTGCGATCATTTTCAAGAGTTCAATTTATGGTATTTATTAACCTAAAAATTAATTTTTTATATAAAAAAAAGAAAAGAAATGACATTCAAATGTTGAGTTAGGCACATTGTCCCAAAAAATAAAAATTTCATTTTATTTTATTTTATATTTTGTGTGGGTCGATTCATCTGCCATTACCAAAACATCGTGGGTCCCAACTCCGGGTGTCCTAACTCAGGGCATGTTTAACTTTGATGGAATGAGTTGGATTGGATTGGGTTGAGATAAAAAGAGAAGATGAGAGATAATAAGTTTATGTTTGTAGGAGGAATGATAGTTATGTTTGATGTAATGGAAAGAGAATAATTGAAATTTTTATTTAAATAAAAAAAATTGGTAGTTAATAGTTTTTAATAATAAAGTTATGTTTGATGTGATGAAAAGTGAATTGTTGACATTTTTATTTAAATAAAAAAATAGATATTGAATAATTTTTTAATATTTAAATAAAAATGTGGGACTCATGCGTGGAGTTTGAGTTTGGTGAACTTATGAAAGTTCATGATCCAAATATAAAATTGGCCCACATTAATTCTTAACTCCTCATTTGTTTATGGGTCAATCGTGCCCCCAATCTCTCCATACAAAACGCACGGTTTGGATCAGATACTGTCATTTCTCTTTATTGTCCCAGTCATCATAATACTTTGTTCAGTACTTCATTTCTTTTTTCTTTTTCTTTTTTTTAAATACTAATTATGTACAGCACTTCCTTGTATCGTAGCATAGCAACATTAGATATTTTCTTCCTAGTTATAAATATGGTTTGAAATTATAAAAAAATATGTGTACAAGAAAAAAAAATGTTATATCAATAACACTAGAAACATGTTTTGATGAGTAATTGTAGGATGAATAATTTAGAGTGGTTATAAACTAGAAATCTGATAATAATTTGTTTGAATGTATATTTTTATAAAATAAATTGAAGACGATAAATTATTTGAATATATATTTTTGTAGATGAGTTGTTAAATATAAATAATTTTAAATGAATTTATTTTAGATGTTTAAATATTTATTTTATTGGAGAATTGATGAGTAATTGTATGATGAATTTATAATAAGTCCTTTAAACACAATAAAACAAACCTATACTTTTTTCCAAAAAAAAAAAAAATAACCATCCTAAATTTTCAGTAAGAATTTAATTAACATATATAACGAGATTTAAAAAAAATAAGATAAAAAATGTGCTAGTTCTAAAAAATAAAAACTTTACTACAGAGGCAAGTTTGTCACAGTTCACACAATTAGGGTGGGTCCCATTATTCTTCTCTCAGCCGTCCAATGTGCACATTATCATGGACCCCACTATAGTTTTTCCTTAATAATTAATTAATTATCATTTGATCTCACTAATTTCAGTTGATTTACTTATCTAACAACCAAATTTATTTTAATATCAATGTCATTTTCACCCGTGGTTAATACATCCAGTCATTCATCGACACGTGGTGCCGGGGTATGATTGGGTAATCAGGTCCCACAATTCAGTTGAGACGTCTGGAGACTGGCTTCTAGTACACGTGGATAATGGGTCCTATGTCCGGGCAGTATTAGATATATTTTTCCTACATTATACATTGATTTAATTTATGTCATTTTGAAGGTGGATTTCATTATTTGGTTGTAATGCAGTTCACATCAGAATCACATATATAATAATAAAAATTAGTATTTATTCTCTTTCTTTGATAGTATTAAAAAAATAATTTATATATTTAAATTTTGTTTAATCAATCTCTTAACTTATATCATTATCATTAAGATAAGAATAATAATTTTTATATATTTAATTCGTGATAATTATAAATCATAAAAACTATTTATTTCCTTTTATTAGTAGATGAACTAAATTTTAATTTTTAAAATCATAAATATTAAATTGGTTAAAATACTATTTTGATCTTTAAATTTTTTAAAAAAATTATTTTAGTTCCGTTAAAATTTAGTAACTCAACTTCAAAAAAAACTCAAAATTAGTCGGGGACTAATTTAGCACCCATGACTAATTTTGACCTTAATAGACCAAATTGTAACTTCCTCCAAAATCTAGGGATGTATTTAAATTTTAATTTTCTTTAAATTAAAATTCACAGAAATGCAATTATGGCTAGTATTTTTCACATGAAATGAAAACCTTGGGATTTGACAAAAATGCAGACAAAATGAACCCAAATTCACATGAAATGCAACAAATGAAAATTTGTTATATATACAACACATCCACCCACCGAACCAAATTCACGCCCAGTAATTTGTTCTTAGTTTTATCAAATTGGAATCCTAAAAAATTATTTATCAGAGAAATTTGGTTCAATAATGACTAAAGGTCGGAAATTGACGACGAGTCGGAGCGAGCGATTTCTCGGCAGCTATAGCTACAGCCATAGCAGCGATTCCACCGGAACCGACTCGTCGGAACTGGGCGAAGAGGATGTGTGGCCGATGGCCGACGGCGTCCAGCCGGACCGGGAGGAGGATTCCGGCGAAGAAAATTCGTCGGACGGCGGCGGCTGCGACGGCGGCGGGAGTAATAGTCACCGTCACGGAGGGATTCCTGTGAGTGCTGGGGTTACAGGTGAGCGACACGTAGGCGGGTTGTCGTTGGCGTTTGAAGACCCGGGGAGGATGACGTCGCCGAGAATCGTGCACCAGTTTCGTGGGAGTGACAGCGTGGCGTCTCCACGTGGGCGGCAGATGGCTTCGTCAGCGCCCGTGAACGTGCCGGATTGGAGCAAGATTCTCCGAGTTGACTCGGTGAACTCGCTACACGAGTTGGACGAGCCGGACCGGGACTCGGAGATTGTTCCACCGCATGAGTACTTAGACCGGAGCCGAAAGATGAACGCCACTTCCGCTTTCGTTGGTGTCGGCCGGACCCTCAAGGGCCGGGACATGAGACGGGTTCGAGATGCGGTATGGAGCCAGACCGGGTTCGATGGCTGAATTTTTCAATTAAATATTGTAAAAATGGAAATAATTCTTTTTTCTTCTTTTTTTTCTTTTTTTTTTTGGGTTGAGGTTGACCCTGATTAAGGTTCAAGAAAATGTGAGTTGGCCTTGTGGCAACCTCACATTTTTGAGCCACTGCCTCTCAAATTTTTTTCTACACTGTTTTATAAATTTGTACTATTTTTGTTAATAATTGTTTTTTTTATAAATTTGTTTTTTTGTTAATAATTGTTAATAATTTTTCAATTAATTGTTTTTTTAACACTAGTAGAAATTGTTATGGAACGTTCTAAATTAATGTATGTTTGCAAATGATTTTGAAATTGTTCAAATAACTTTGATCATGTTTAACACTATAAGATCACCCAAAGTCGAGTTCCGACAATATTATATACGACATTGTAATAAAAAAAATTACAATTTCAAAATTTGTCACTATTAAATTTTGTTGAACTTTAATTAAAAACACTATAAAGTTAAATTTCGTTATATGAAAATTGTATTTAAAAACAATATAGTAATATATTTATTTTTGAATGAATATTAAAGATACATCTAAAAGTGAAAATTGCTCTCAAACACACCTATCTTTAAAACAAACTTTTTTTAAAAAAATAGCTATCATATGAAAGATGATTTCTAGTCCTTTTTGTTAATTTACAAATGTGGGATAAAGAATTTGAATCTCCCAATAGAATAGACTTTGGTTTAATTATGTTAATTATAACAAACATTTATTAATTTGACGATTATAGAACTTTTAAAATTAAACATTGGTTATTTTCTAAATCACTTTTAAAAAAATTAACCAATAAATCATAAGAATTTTTTGTCAAACATCTATTACAAACTGTTGGGATTTTCTATTTTTATTTATTTCTTTTTCATTTATTTATTTTATTTTATTTTATTTATTTTAATCCCAATACTTAGTGGTCCACGACTGAATAATTCCCCTACCAAATTTGTAACCACCCTAATTCTATGGGTGGTTTTTTATTTCTCTTGATGGGAGAGAAAACAGAGAAGACACAGGGTTTTTGCTTGTTCGTAAAAATCACAGAGAGCTTTATACCCTTCTTTTTTTGGTCCCTATACCTACTCTACATTCGGATAACACACCATTGAGTTAGTAAGAGTGAAGGTGTAGAAGAACCAAGATTTTCGTGATCGTTGGCGTTCGTTGTGTTCGTGATCGTTAGCTGGCTTTCATCTTGGTTACCAATTTCAATTGCGGGAGGTACTTATTTTGTATTTAATTATATTGAATGCTTCCGCTTATTGTGATGAATTAATAATCACATTTTGAAATAAATATAGATTGTTTCCAACATTTGGTATGAGCGCAGGTTTTTGCCTCTGCCTTGAATTTTGGTAGCCATTAATGAAAATCTTGGATTTATATAATTTTTGTATTTCGTGATTAATAATGAGTGATCATGAATTTGTAGGAAATTGAAATTGAATCGTAGAATTTGAAATTGAGTTATGATCAAATATGCATGGTGTATTTTGTA
>JBBMEF010073551.1:0-10384 GCA_037832685.1 Sicyos baderoa | reverse complement strand
GGGGTGATAGAGTAACAATGGTGGAAAAAATGGTGAACCCAGCAAACCTGTAAAAGAATGGAATTAATGGTTAAAATATTAATTAAAATGCTAAAAAAGTAATTAATTTGTTAAATTCAATAATGCAAACCGGCGTGTCTAAATTTGACCCCCTAAAAACCTTAAAAGTGTGGTGAATTCATTTAACACATTATTATTATTATTATTTTAAATATATGCAAACTGGCATGTCTATGTTTGACCACCTAACAACCGTTAAAGTGTGTGTGATTTCTTTTAACACATCATTATTATTATTATTTAAAAATATTATGGCAGTTAAACCTACTTCATCAAATGGTGAAGCAAATAATGTATTTAATTAAAGAAAACGTATAAATAAGAAAATTAAAACTAATCCCTCAAATGGTGGAGTTAATAGTCTATTTAATTTAAATAAATGTAGAAATAGGAGAAGAGTACATATGTGATGTTTAATTTCTCTCTCCCCACTACAAATTCATTTTAGATATGACACTTAAATATTTTTCACTTTAGACACCACTTACATTACTCTACCAAAAGAATAATGGGTTTTCCCAAAAAACAATTACACAAACCACATTTAAATTATGAAATTGATAACAATTACACTCTTAGATTTGATCAATTAAATCTCTTAAAATTTGATAAACGTTGCAATCTAAAACAAAGCTAAATTTGATTATTATAATAGAGGATAGAATTATCATATTAAAAAAATTCTTCCTCATTTTATTTTAGAGAAAGAAATAACCAAGAAAGATAAGGGAAGATGAAAAAATGAAGAATTCTTTTTTAGCAGTTGCACCCTTGATCTAGGGTTTATGACTCCCTACTTAAAAAAAGAATTCTTGTTGCATCATGAGATTTTATGAACTATTACAATAGTTTGAATGTTGACTTTGATAGGAGTATAAATTTGTTAAAATGGAACATATTTCAAACTAACATCTTGTACTAACAACTTTAAAGTTAGAGGTTCGATTATTTCCTCCCACCAATCATTAAAAAAAAGAGTGAATTAAAAATAAGTAACAACTAAAGTGGTAAACAAAACATCAATTCAATTTTTTTTTTCTCCAAATCTATAAAAAAAAATTACTGTAAAAAATCTACCAACTTTTACTCTACACCATTTGATATATTTGTATCTTTCCCTTCCAGTCCAACATTCAAATCTTCACTATTACATTAGTTGTTTTTTGAAAAATGCTGTTCAATATTATTCATATTTGTCAACTTAAATATTAGAATTCTTTACATATAATATTTTGGTTTAGTTACAAGTTTAACATAATTACAAATTATTTTTTTAACACAAAATTATTATTTTAAGAGTAAATAAATATTTAAAATGTGAAAAGTATCATTAGTACAAAATCAAGTATCAATGGCGGACACAAAATTTGGATTTTTAAAAACACGGAGTATCAATGGCGGACATTTAAAAATGCCATGAATAGCTATCAATGACGGGCATCACCCACCATTGATACCCTACTATCAATGGCGGGCATTGCCCGCCATTGATAGGCCGCGTTTTTTACTTTAAAGTGGAGACTATCAATGGCGGGCGATGCCCGCCATTAATAGTTCTGTAAGTGCAATTTTATATAAACTAATGGAAGCCGACAGTGGATCATCTTTTGGTAAGTGGAATTGAATCTGATGCCATGGAGGTTATGGAGCCGTTTCAATCATGAGCTGAAGATTTGACTTTCCGACATCATTGACGAGGAAGACATTTGGGGGTCCTATATTTTTATTTAAATATTAAAATATTAAAAAACTATTCAATATCTATTTTTTATTTAAATAAAAATTTCAACAATCGATACAACTAATAAACCTATGTTAAGGAGCCCCAACTAAACGTCTTTACAAGTTGAAGCGTGATTACACAAAAGTAAAAAATCAGCATCAAAATCCAATTGCTAGAAATTACAGTCATTTGAACCTTGAACTTAGAGAAGCGAGAATATAGAGACTTTGTTAAATTTAGAGAAGTAATGGCTTCAAACTCTTGCCTTTTCATTCTATCTCTTAACAATATATAAGTCCAGGAAATTAACATCAAACCCTAGAAAATATTTATTATATAAAATCCCTAAATCTAGGTAATCTATTAAATCTTCCTAACATTCTCCCTCAAGTTGGAGCATATAAATTGTAAATGCCCAACTTGTCTAACAAAAATCTAAACACAACTGTCTTTGTCAATATATCAGTCAACTGGTGTCCGAGAGGAACATGTGCTTAGAAGCAAGATTTTCAGATTGCAACTCATCACGAACAAAATGACAATCTGTCTCGATATGTTTAGTACGATTATGAAATATCAGATTCTTTGCAATATGAAGAGTAGATTGACTATCACAAAATAATTTCATGGGTTGAGAATATGAAAAACACCAAAAGAAGTTAGTAATGATTTCAACTGCCATTGCACGATACTCAGCTTCAGCAGACGAACGAGACACAATCGTCTGTTTCTTTGTTTTCCAAGAGATAGGAGAAGATCCAAGAAAAACTACATATCCAGTCAAAGAACGACGAGTTAATGGACAACCTGCCCAATCACTATCACAAAAAGTGGTCAAACGCATTTCACCCATAGATCGTAACGAAATACCTCGACCTGGAGTGCCCTAAAGTAGCGTAATACTCGTAGGGCTGTATCCCAATGTTGAATTTGACGAACACTCGAGAACTGTGCAAGAGTATGCACTGAAAAACTCAGCTCAGGACGTGTGTTACAAACAAATAAACAAGACGTCCAACCAGACGAAAATATCGATCTGGGTACGCATACGACTCCCCCTCAACAAGAGCGAGGCGATGATTTTGATCCATAGCCGTATCAATAGGCTTACACTCTAAAATGCCAGTTTTAGTCAAAAAATTCAATGCACACTTGCGTTGACAAAGATATATACCTTATTGATTTTGAGCTACCTCAAGACCCAAAAAACACTTCAAAAGACCTAATTCTTTCATATGGAAACATAAACTCAAATAATCTTTCAACCTCAAAACCGCATGATGGGAACAACCTGCTATAATCAAGTCATCAACATACACAAGTACATGGAGGGATATATTACCTGGAATATAATTGAAGAGAGAATAGTAGCATAAGACTGCGTAAAACCATAAACCTTTAAGGCATTAGATAACTTAGCAAACCACTGTCGAGGAGCCTGTTTCTAACCATACAAAGACTTACGTAGTCGACAAACCTTCCCTAGAGTAGAAGCACTATACCCTGGAGGGATCTTCATATACACTTCTTCTTCGAGATCACCATGAAGGAAAGCATTATGAACATCCATCTAATGCAACTCCCAATTTAATTGTACACCAACACCAAAAAAGAGACAAATAGTCCCCAATTTTGCCACATGTGCAAAAGTCCCATTATAATTAACACCTTCAACTTGACGATTACCATAAACAACCAAGCGTCCTATAAGGCGTTCGATTTCACTGGTTGATGTATACTTAATCTTATACACCCAACCACTACCAATAACTTTCTTACTAGGAGGAAAGTCCTCAAAAGTCCATGTACCGTTGTGTTCAAGAGCATCAATCTCAACTTGCATCCCATGACGCCAACCTGGATATTTCATAACTTATTGAAAAGAGCTTGGCTCTTTGCCATTTGAAATTCCCGTCAGAAAACATGTGACAAACTGTCTTTTCAGGAAATTAATTAAAGGTGATTGCTAGTCTTTAAATTTTTAAAGACATGAATTAATTGGGTAATTTATAGATTTGTGTTAGTTAGATAAATATCTAGCTTTTGAAAGAATATTATGCTAAGTTAATATTAGTTTATTAAGGAAGTGTGGCTGATTTGTAATATTTAAAATTAGCTAGGGTATTTTTGAAAGGCATGGGGCACAATTGCTATTAATTAAAAGATTGAAGGGCCAATTTGCAATTAGGAGGAAGTTGAGTCTTAGGTGGCACCAAATCCCTCACTTGACTGACTCCTGCGGGAAATCGTCTACCTCTACTTGCGATTTTGGAACGAAATTCTTCTCCGTGCGATCGTCTGCTCCGACCCTTCTTCTTCGTCACCGATAAGAGCGTTGATTTTGTGCAGCGTTCATCTTCTCTTTTCTTCGTTCGTCTTCGATGGTAAGTGGATCGTCTTCCGTGGCCTGTTGATAACTCGCTAACGTGAAAGGTTTATTATAGCGAAACATTGCATAAGTTAGTGAAATTTATAAGAAGAGCGTTAAAGTTCGCTCGAAACCAGACAAGTTCGCGAACTCACCACCTTATGGTATTCTGAGTAAGGAAGGTTTATTTTTCTATAAACTGTTAGAATTATTTAACGTTTGTTATTATGAGATAAAACAAAATTTCGGTGTTATATAACCTTGCGAACGCGAACCAAAGATTACATTCCATCTCGGAAGAAGCATGTGGCAGACATCCAACCAAGGACGCACCAGAGCCAAGAGTCATGCAAGCGGACGAGAATTCCGGACACGAAGTGGAGATAGTGGAGCAAGAGAAACGGAAGCAACTCATCGCCTCTAAAAGCAGACTCGGAAGACGAAGACACTACGAAAGAAATATAGAGCTAAAACGCAACCGACAAAGAATTTCTGAAGAGATTGGAAAAGAGTTGAGAGATCAATCCATCGTACATTTGAGAAGACTTGCTGTACATGAAGCCAACTGAGCGCTCGGAGCCTTAGTCGCTAGCAACTCAATATTTATATTTGTTTCGCCATTTTAATTGCTTTCTTTACTATTTTTCCTTTACTGCTTTCTTTAAATTTTTCGCAACTTTACTGCTTTATTTATTGCTTTTCGCATATTTCAAACTCTATTGTTTTATTCGAATGTTACATTTATAAAAGTTCATTTATTCAATTCTGTTACTTTTATTATTTCGCTTGTTATTTTATTTTCAGAATTAGCAAACATAGAATTCGCTAAGTTAATTTACAACGAAAGCCGTTTGCTGAATGTAAAAGTATAGGGAGATGATCGAGAGATTCCGCTATTTAGCTTTGAGAGGAGTAAATGTTTCTATACTTTAATCTAGGTATTTTGTAAACGAGAGTTTACAATTTGCATTTGCTTAGAGATAAGGTTTACTAGAATTTCAGTACAAATTCAATGAACTTAAGATTCGAGCGAACTAAGCCAGTTGAGCGTTAGTTGCAATTGTCTAATTAATTTGTGAAAACTTCATTGCGAACTTCTGCTGCTTTGTTACTTTATTCATCCTCGCAACACCAACTTTTTCACCAAACTATTTTATCAAATAACAAACTGACAACTTGTTATTCACACTTTTTGCATTCGCACCAACTTACAAATAAAGCGAACTAAATATAATTCTCTGTGGAGGTGACTTATTACTTACTTTAAAACTTGTTGCAATCGACAATGTATACTTGCATTTGCAATTCGCTTTAAAATTTTATTAAATTTTTGCTAACCGCGAACCACCCTTCAAGCGAACAAGTTTTTGGCGTCGTTGCCGGGGAATTATTAATTTATTTATTTTATTTGTGAGTTATCCACAATTTCATTTCACCTTATATTGTGATAATTTTGTGATTCAGGAAAAATAACTTTATATGCGTGGAACACCAATCGAGCCATTTAAACCTAAACCTGAAGGAGCTCTACGTCACCGAATCCGTGAAAGACTCAAAGAACTAATGAATCGCGAAAACGTTGGAGGCGCTGAGGAAGATCCTCAACAAGCAAACCCACCGAGAGGTTTAAAAGTTGATAATCTAATGATTATGGCGAACAACAGAGACATAGCCGTCAGTATATGCAGAACCTTATGTCTTTGATTTACAAAAAAACATGATACGAACTGACACCGGAGCGAAGGCATTTGACTTCAAGCTGATGATGAACACCATGATGCAACATAAGGCACATTTCCATGGGTTAGCGAATGAAGATCCATATGTTCATTTGCGCGAATTCATGGGAATATGTGACTCCTACAAGATTCCAGACGTTACCCCAGATAAGCTTCGCTTACATGTATTTCCACATTCTTTGCAAGGAAAAGGGAAAGAATGGCTGACAACGGTGGATGGAGTAGAGAATATTGAGTCGGAGGAATTGGCCAAAAGATTCCTACTTAAATATTTTACACTCAGGAAGTTGAAGAAACTTCGCGATGCCATCGTGAAATTTAACCAAAAACCAGGCGAAACACTATCGAAAACATATGATCGTTTTAAGGTTGTTGTTCGCAAAACCATGACATCCCATTTTGCATTCAACTGGAATATTTCTATGGAGGTCTAGATGATGCGACACAAGATGTACTGGACGCTTCAGCGAATGAAGCCTTGTTATCAAAAATATACAACCAAGCAACAAAAATAATAGAGCGGGTTGCTCTCAACAGAAGTCAATGAAAGAATGAAGGACGAACCGAGCAAAAATCAGCGAAAGAGGAAGATTCATTGGACAAGATCTGAAGGAAGTTCGCGCGTTACTGATGACGATGCAAAAGGAAAGCAAAAATATTCACATACTCAAAATGTAAACATGATGCAAGAAGAGTTTTTCGAAACATGTGCTATGTGCGTAGACGCACATTGCTATGACGATTGCCCGCACAAGACTGCGTCGGTGAACTTCGTTAATGGACAATCAGCAAACCGAAAAAACAATCCTTTCTCCAATACTTACAACCCTACTTGGAGAAATCACCCAAATTTTTCATGGAGCAATCAGGGAAACTCAGTTTCCCCAGGTAAGACAACCTTTACTAAACCAGTTGGTTATTCGCAGAGTTTTAACAACGCGAACAATCAACAAGGTCAGAATCCTAACTTTCAAAATTCTTCATATTCGCGAAACAATAACCAATCATTTTCTAACAATTCCATGGAGAATATGTTGAAGGATTTTATGCAGACTCAACAAGCAGCAGTGCGAAATCTGGAAATACAAATGGGATATTTGGCCATGGAGGTTAGACAAAGGCAAGTTGGACAACTACCTGCAGACACTGAGTCAACAAAAATCGAAGGAAAGGAATAGGAACGCACCGAGATGGAAACGATAAGGTACACAAATATTTCGCAAAAAGGTACACGTTTTTATTTGTAAATTACGCAACATTTCAATTATTTTCCTTTTTAGTATTTCAATTTTTTTTTTAAGTAGAAGTTCGCAAAAACGATTCGCTGCTTGCGAACTATTTAGGAACTTCGAAGTCTAGAGTCTGAAAGCGTCATTCGAATATCCCTTAAATTCGGAATTTTAATCATTAAAAAGATTTCGAAGAGACACGTGTAGGGTAGGAGCGAAAAAATTAACGGTGGGATGCGAACGAGCGCCACTTTGGCGATTCAGTTTTCGATTTCTCGAAAATTGAATCCGAAGGCTATAAAACCCTCGTCTTCTCCCCCCAAAACCCTAACGTTCAGATTTTTTTCAAATTTTTTCTCCGATCAAAATTCTAATCGTCTCGTTCTCTCAAGTTTCCGTCCACAAACCATGTCGTCTGAAAAATCAAACGTCGAAAACACAAAGATGATTGTGAAAATCTGTTCACAATCATCCTAGAACCCGAAACCTAAGCTGCAAAGGTTTAGCAGTAAGGCTAAGGGAAAAAAACTTGCGAGTTCTTCCATTCCAGAACCAAAAATCGCCGAGCAAGTGGTAGCTGAGATATTAGAGCCCACGTACGATGATTTGGCTCAGCAAATCAATAAGTTGGAAGCCAAGCTCAAAAGGAAGGAGCAATTGGCAGAAGCAAGGAACGATCGCAACAAGCGAAAGAAGCTCTTGGGACTTAAAGAAATCCTCGAGAAGCCCTCAAGAACGGAGGAAGCGAGCAATGAGGAATCGCGAGAGCGAATGACACCTTTACAAAAAGATTGCTTTCTGGGGCGATCTGAAGGTACGTTAGCTATGCTCTCTATCGATGCAGAGGGGGGCGAACCTAGATTAACCACACCTCAACCCAGCGAATCTGCGTCTCTGTTGGAACTTATAATTCTAGACAATTTCGAACCTGACGAGTTCGCTACTTTTATTTCTACCCCCACCTCAAATCCTCACTCTCCTCAAGACCTTCGCTCTAACGAAGAGTTAGCAGAGAACCTTCCCGAAAGCAATCCAAACCCACAAATCACTGGTTGAGAGTTAGCCTTAATTCCAACTTCAACACAGTCGGATATCCGACTGAGTGCCGAATTTAACGAGGGGATGGAGTTCGTTAGAAATAACGAGGACTTGCAAGAGTCCGTTGATCAGCAGTTGGGGGAAAGTACTGCGAATTCTCCCAAAACCGCCAATCCTACCTCCGAACCTCAACCATCACCAACACAAACCTCTCCTCCTATCCGCAATGAGACAAACCCCCTAACCTAGGACAAAGCAGGGAGTTCGCAAAACCAACTAACTTTCGCAAAAGGAATTGCGAATGTTGGATGCAAAGCGCGCAACAATCAACGCGCAAATGGCTAAAGTCACAAAGAAACCTGTTCTACAAGAACAAGGTTTCACAGAAGACTTGTCCATTTACCCTTCCTTAATCCGATTCGAAATCGAGCAATGAAGTTGGGGACATTTCTGTATAATCTGGAAAGAAGCCCAAATGGAAGGGGTGTTAGAATTCTTCGCCAATATCTTGGACCGCGAAAAACACATTTCGTATGTTCAAGGAAGAAGAATATTTTGGAATTCAAGGGCATGGAACAAAATATATGGTTTAGAAGATGTCGAGTCAGATTATGACGTCTTATTGGCAACCTGCACGGAGGAGGATATAGATGATTGCATCCAAACCATTTGCCGTGAATGCGCGAAATGGGATGAAGGGCTGGAGGCCAAAAGGATAATCGCAAGCGATTTGACAAATGAAGCGAAATTCTGGGCTTCATTTGTTCACAGTTGCCTGATGCCAACAACGTACGAAACTACCCTGACAGTTCCTCGTGCTTTGTTGATCTACTGCATCATGGCCGACCACTCCATCAACATTGGCAGAATCATCGAAGAAAAGATTTACCAATGGGCTGGAGGCGGCAAGAAAGCGTGCCGCGTCATTTTCCCGTATGTCATTTCAATGTTGTTAACAACTCAAGGCATTCGACAAACTCCAAACGACGCGAAATCGCCCAGAAAAAGAGCCTCTTACCTCATAAACAAAAACATGCCCATTCTAAACCAACTCCTACAAAACCAACTCCTACACCACGTCGCACTCAAGCGAACCCCTCAGCGAACTAAGACTCAACTTCTTCACACTCTGACGAAACATTATCTCAAATCTTGGCAGAAATACTAGACATCAAAGCTCGTCAAACTGTCTTCTTTAATTATTTGGCAGAGCGCGATGGGGTTGAACAATCTTTTTTCGACTAGACGGAGGTCCGACATTTCCCCCATTTTCTAGTTGGGTATTAGACCTCAATCTTAGATAGGCGAAATGTAGAATTTTTCTTCATGTCATTTTATTTTTGGTTCGCTATGTAAATTTTCGCGAAGTGGATTAATACAATACTTTCCATTTTATTTTTGGTTCGCTATGTAAATTTTCACACGGCGATTTGATTAAGAGGAACGGCGTGAAGCTGCCATGATAATTCAAGAACAAGAATCGATAAAAACACCCAGCAATTCGATTACCAAGAGCAGCCAAAAGAGAACGAGAATTACCTTGATGATTGAGCGGAAAACGAATGGAGGAGGCGCTGACTTTGGTGAAGGAAATCGCAAAAGAACGAGAGAGTTTCCTGTCTTTTCGATGGAGAAAACGCTGGAACAAGAGATGGATCGCAAGAACGTGAATTCCCTTCTTTTCTTTTAATTCTAATCTTTCTCTTTTTAATTTCCTTAAAACAAAAACCCTCATTAAAATGCCCTTCTTTTAATTTCCCTTCTCCCACACACCAATGCTCCTCTAGCGTGGGGGTTCGAGACCCGGCGACATCACCAATTAAAATCTTATTTTCCTTTCATATCAAGCACATCAAGGGCATGAGTTCAAGCCCCACCAAGAGTACATTAAATTACAATTTATTCTTTATTTTAAAAACCCAACCTCGAGCAACCCGAGCACCTGAAACAAGAAACCGAATCTTTAATAAATCAAGAACCAAAGATTCCAAGGGAATAATAACGGCCACTAACCTTATTCGACGATCCGAATTCTCGGGCCGTTACAGAGGAGAACGAAACATACCTTGGCAGCGATTTGGAAGAATTTCGGCGATCGAATGAATGACGAAGAGCTTTGTCTTGGGCGCAAGAACACGTGAAAACACACTGCCAAGCCAAAACCTATTTCCTTCCCTTCTCCTTATTTTCCTTCTTTCTTTAATTAACCAAAAACAAAGAAAAAAAC
>JBBMEF010073521.1:0-10386 GCA_037832685.1 Sicyos baderoa | reverse complement strand
ATCTCAGATTTCCCGCTGTATCGATGAGGTGACCGATCCCTGCGTTCGTGATTACGGTTGTGGGTCACGCTTATGATGCGTTGGGGATCGTGAGAGTGCTATAGGCCTAGACTTCGTCTGTCCATGAGCAGGGTTTTTTGTGGGTACTTTCTGCGTCATGGGTCTAGAGCTTGCCTGCTGTTCATAGCCTTCTTGACGATGGCGGTTGTTGAGGTGGTCCCTTAAATCTCCATATACCACCACCCGGCGGCTTCCACTCGCTTCTGGGTTTCGAGTCAGGTGAGTTGCATCACGTTTAGGAGCCGGGTTTTCTGTGTTCATCATAGGCGGTTGTTTGGTAGTCTGTCTGGGCTCTGTCCCTCCTGAGCAAGCTTGAGTGATTTGTTTGTTCATTTGGATGGCGAGCATTCGGTCTTGAACAGCTATCAAGGCTTTTAAGTTTTCTTCCTTCTGTAGGAGGAAAGCCATGATTCGGTCTGCCTTCAGGTCTGTTGGGGCTCCCTGACCTTCGTGGTGACTACGGCTTCTTTGATCTTAAGGTTGGTGTTCAGTAGGCCTCTTACCCTTGTTTCGTTTGCCAGGGTGAACTGGGAGACCTGGATTCTGAGGTTGACCCCGAGATCTGGTAAGGATGGTGTTAGCACTTTGAGCGGCAGTCCGGTGGTGGTTATTCTGGGTTCCGGCAGTACCCACGTTGATAGTATCCGGATCGATTGGATATTCAGTGGGAGATGGTTCTGGGTTCTCGGCGCCAGCGTTACCGCCTCCGGTCATTGTCGTGTTTTGGTTTAAAAAGGTGGGAGTACAGCTTTTGAAGAAATCGTTCCCGGCAATGGAACCAATCTGATGATGCACGGAAAGGGATTCCTTACTGGATCAGCGGCCCGTCCAGCAGTAGGTTTGGATCCAGCCAGCTGTCACCTACACACACGAACAAACAACTAGCCGGAGGGTCTCCGGCGAAGACACTCGGGCGCAAGAATAAGAATCCGGTGGTCTGTGGGGAGAAAACAATAAACTCAAGAGAAAGGGCTTGAGAGTAAAGTTTTGCATGTTACCTTACGTTGAGTGTCTTGCTGAATATTTATATGAAACCGTTATGTTCGGTGGGATCCTCTTCGGGGTGTGAACTCACGTGATCCAAGATAGATACCATGGTTAGTTGTAGTTTACCATGGTTGAGTCAACTGCAGGATCCGTACTGGTAAATCTCGGAGAATCCCATGAATATCAGAGTGGAACGTCAACGGGTGACGTGGCGTTTGTGTCAGTCCATATACGACAAGAACGCCCTAGGTCGTGTATGAGGCGAGTCACGTTTCCCGCGTTGGGTACGTTTAATCGTGACTTCGGGCGACTCATAAATGACGACCGTCATCGTAAGTTGAGGGTCGACCGCGGGACGCCTGATCCCGTGGGTCGCATGGGCCCTTGATAGGATCCGGGTCGCCTTAGTGACTCTTCATTGGTTGATGGTCCTTGATCGTGGGCTTAGTTGGGCCCAGATCGACGGATCCAGTGGGCTCGGCCCAATAAGGAGGTGTATTCAATATATACCGTTCAGTGGCCCCTAGCTTTTAGATCGCTTATGGCGGGCTGAAAGTTAATTGTATTGAGGGTCGAGCGTAAGCTCAAGTGAATCTCACTAAGTGTTGGATATCTCTCTTCGGGGTACTTCAGTGGAAGCGCATGTCCTCGATGCGTTTTATGCCGCATCAAATGCAAAGAATATTGTCAGCGTTGGGAAAGACGCTTTGAGATAGTGGAGCGTGCCGGTTAGCCTTCTGTGAGGGGTAACGCGCGCGTATGGCGCGTGAGCGCGTGAAATGCGCAATTTCAAAACTTCACTGGGAATGTGGCGGTTTTTATTTTGCTTCCTGGGGAACCGTGTCAAGGTATAAGTAGTTTTTGTTTTCCCTCTTTGCCTTTTACGCTTTCCATACTTAGCACATTCAGAGAACTTGAGCAAATTCGAAACCACAGCCATTTCCCCTTTGCTTTCCGACGCTCGTACCTTCGTTCACCGACGATTTCTTTGATCACCAATCTAGCAGGTACGGTTCCTTTCTTACTTCCCGCACCATTCCCATCTGTTTGCTTAGGGTTAAGGTTTTATGGATAGGGTCGAGAAATTAGGGCTCCCCAAGTACACATATCTGGGGTTTCACCGAGGGAACAATAGATTATATAGTAGCTACTTCGGCCCTTGGAAAGAAGTGCCCTTGGATGACTGTGTGGGTCTTTTGGATAGTGTAGGGGTTCCGAACTCGGGGGGTCTTCAATTTCCCCCTGGTGTTCAGAAGGGGGTGTTCGACTTTAAAAGCACTGAGGTTGCTTTTCTGAAGAGTGTGGACCAGGTGTGCAACCATTTGGTTCGCCATTACTCTTCCTCAGGTATAGTCTTATTTGCGTCGTGTCTTTCGTCTTTTGTTTTTGATTGTTGGGGAATCTAGGTCGTGCCTAGGTAGGTTTCCCGTTGAGTCGTACTACTGTATGTTTCGCTTTGTGTCTAGGATGCTTTCCTGATGAACTTAGGACTGATTCCCCTTTCATTTTTTCTTGTAGTCATGGGTCGCGGCAAGAAGAAAAGTACGGCCCCAGCACAAATATTGTTGATGCTTTCGAGGAGACGACGAGCACTTCTGCTGGTGCTGATACTGAGGAGGGGGGATTGGGCATCCCCAGTCCAAAGACGATCCCCGAGATGCGCTATGCGCTATATAACTCCTATTGCGTGCCCAGGAGTGATTATAGAATGGAGTATGTGTCTGAGGCTGAAGTTAGTAAGAATAGGTTAGAGTACTACTCGAGTGACAAGAGAGTACTGATCTACTTGGGCCAGTTTGAGGTGGGGTTGAGGCTTCCCTTAGATCCCTTTTTTAATGAGTTCTTGGATATGGCTGGGGTGGTGCCTTCCATGGTGAGCCCCAATGCCATTAGGGTCGTTATAGGGTTTGCCATAGTTTGTAGGTTTTTGGGTTTTGAGCCTTGCTGCTATACGTTCAGAAGGTTTTATTCAGTGAGCTTGTCAGGTCCTGAGGGCAATAAGGTGACAAGCGTGTCCCGGCGTCGCAACACGAGACACCTGTTTACTCCGCTGCCCAAGAAGGAACATGGGTGGAAAAAACACGGATTCCTTTTTGAGTGTAGGTTGGGTTGGGGTTTTCCTGTGTATAACCCCGAGGTGAGTGTTCTGGAGCAGGAGAGGCTATGGAAGCCTGAGTGGGAGGAGGAGTTATATGATAGGTTAATGGGCTTAGCTGATAGGGGGTTGGTCTCCTGGGAGAGGATCGAGAGGAGTCACCTCCCCTACATGGTCGCTGGTATGATGCCCGGCAAAACGGATGGGCCCAAGGCCAGGGTAACGGTGTTCAGGTCTCAGCTCTATCCTGACTGGGTCGTGCACGATGGGAATGTTTTCTCCCAAGACTGTGGGGCGTGCCGTGCATACACGGGGATTGACCTTTCCCCTTGCGAGCGACTCCCAAGAGGCGGTGGTGCGGGCCCTGACCCCTGCTTCTCCTTTTCCTTTTCTTTTTGTTATGCTCTGTGTACTGTTAATTTTTCTTGTCATCTGAACATCCTTCCTCTTACTCCTGGTTTTGACATTATCTTGTTTCCCTCTACAGTTATCACCGCGGCTCAAGAGGAGGAACTCCAACAAATGGCGACGGGGAGGATAAACTTGGATGTGGTGGTAAAGAGGAGGAGGAACTTCGGCCTGAAGAATGCCAAGGCCCAGAATGCTGAGGATGCTGGGATAAGGAATGCCCTGCTGAAGGGGGAGGACAATGACATGATCCCCCTTGAGGCCCCTGCTGAGCCTCAACAGAAGAAGATAGCTGGTCCTCCTCCTAAACCAGCGATCGCTGCTGAGCCACACAAGGAAAAAGCTATGGTTCTGGCCAAACCTAAGGCTCCCACTGGGCCTGTTAGGGAGAAGGAGGTGGCTATGAAACTGCCTGAGGTGAAGCCATATGTGCCCACTGCGGAGGAGGAGGCCTCAAGGGAGGTTGTCATGAGGCTGCCCGAGCCTAGGGTGGTGATCCCCACTGTCCAAAGGGAGGCTTCTTCAGCGATCGCTGTGGAGTCTCCTTCCGCTGAGGGTCCCTCAGGGTCCTTAAAAAGGAAAGCGGATGAGCTTGCTGAGGATGAGGACATCGAGTCTGATAGTGGCGCCCTCCACAGGAATAAGAGGGCCAGGATTGAGATCCAAATCTCCGACGATCAGCCGGCCCAGCAGTCTCGCAGTACTGAAGCAACTGCGTCCCTCAGCCTTCCCCATGCTGCTGCTGCGCCCCTAAGGTGTGCCCATGCTTCCGAGTCTCCTGTGTCCCGCTCCTCTACTCCTTATCCACCAGAGGATGAGGAACTATGGGAGAAAATAAACAAGTTGATCGACGGCTCAAGTCACGTCAAATTTCCAAAGGGGAGGAGTGACCCTGAGGTTTTGATGGGGCTGGTGGCGACCCGGAGGTCTATGGACCAAAGGGTGAGGAGTGAGCTGAGTAGGAGGCTCCCCTCTACAGACTGCATGGAGGGCCGCGTGGGGCTCTGCGTCGCTGAGGTATCTGTTCATTCCTTATACTTTTCTTTCATGTTTGTTTTTCTTGCTTCACTGTTAATCCCCTCTTTCTTTTTTCAGATTAGTGCCACAGTTCATGAGCTGAGTCGCCAGCTGAAAGACATGACTTCTGGGTTCAAATCAGCCAAGGCCCAGTCTCTGGAGTTCGCTAATCAGAACAAAGTCCTCTCTGCGGATCTGGCTAGGGCCCGCGAAGCTAACAAAGCCCATGACGATGCCATTCTTGCGCGCCTAGCAGAGGTACGCAGAGAGAAGGAGGAGGCTGTTGAAGAGGCCTGCAAATTTAATGAAGAATCTGAAAAGCGGTTCGCAGAGGCTGAGGCTGAGATTGAGAGGGCTGAGAAGACCATGGAGATGGCTGAGATGATGACCATGAGGGCGCAGAGCCGTGAAGATGCTGCTGAGAGGTCGATCCGCGAGGCGGAGGAAAAAATGAAGGCTGCTGAGGAGAAGGCTGAGAGGGCAGAGAAGATCCTGCGGGATGCAGAGAGGCTGGTCTCAGAGGTTGAGAAGAGGGCCCAAGATGCAGAGAAGAAAGCCGGGGATGCGGAGGAGGCTTTGGCTGCCCAGTGTTCTGAATATAACAGAGCTACTGCGGAGTTGAAGCAGGAGTTGGTTGAGAGGGTTGCTGAGGCGGGGGTTAAAGCTGTTGAGGATTTCAGGCAGAGTGATGCCTTCTTCGCGGTCGTCACGGATGAGGCCAGGGTTTTTGCGAAGGCTGGAGCGAAGCATCTGCTTCGTCATATGTTAGCGGATCAGGACACTAAAGATGCGATCACTGTTGAAAAAGCAGCTGATCTTTTTGCCGACCGCTACTATGATGAAGCTGCGCGCTCCATGCATTCGCTGGTTCCTTTCACAGAAAATGACTTGGCCATCATTCGCGATGCTGATGCGAACGTCGGAAAGCCTGCCTGGAATCCTCCCCCAGTTGATCCAGAGAACTTCGACGCTATTTATGCCGACATAACTGGGGAAGGCGATGCCCAAGGGGAAGGTCCATCTGATGCAGCGGGTGAGCCAGTGGATGAAGCAGCGGGTGAAGCAGCGGGCGATCCAGCAGGCGATGCAGCGGATGAAGAAGTCTTAGAAGTAGGACCTCCTCTGTAGTTTGAACGCTTCTTTTTCCTTTTTGGTTTGTAATAACATTTGCATATATTTTGTTGAAGTATTCCCTTGTCTCTCAGCAATTATTTTATGTCTCTTGAATTGCTTGTGATTGATCGCGACAATTTGACTAACTGTTAGGTCTTTTAGTTTATACTCGTGGACAAGTGAATGCCGTTTTCGGAGTTGTTGTATGAATTATAACAAGACTTGTTGTTTTAATTCATTTTGTTGAGGCGCAAGGCGACCCACGCGGATTGATGAATTACCTTAGTAATTTGGTATCGAATCGCGCGATCGAACTGGACGTCAGAATCGCAGTTGATCTATTGATTATGAAGCGATCGAGCTAGATCTTTATGATCGTAACTGATCTGGGGAATCGAATCAGAGCTGAAGAGCTCGTGATTGATATAAGTTGGTGTGAACGATAATTCTGGTATAGCTTTGAGGATAGACTGGAACTTCTCATTGATGAATTTGCAAAGTTACATGATCGCTTGCCAAGCCGAACGTCTCAATTCAAGCTCTATTACAAAATCAAAAATAATACTTTTTGAGGTGAGTTGCATGCCAAGGGTGTTTTAGCTCTCTGTCGTCTGATCGCTTGAGCATGTAAGTTCCTTCTTTGATAACTTTGCTGACGATGTACGGCCCCTCCCAATTTGGGGATAGTTTGTTCTGTTTCGCCTTCAACCCGGTCGCCTCAATTTTTCTTAATACGTAATCGCCCACTTTGAATGATCGTTTCTGCACCCTCTTGTCATGGTAGGCTTTTGTTTTCTGTTTGTAATTCGCCATCCTCAACTGGGCGTTGATGCGCTTCTCATCTAACAGGTCCAAGTCCACCCGTCTGTTTGCTTCGTTTCTTTCGGCTTCAAACCAGGCGACCCTCTCAGTTTGCAATTGGAGTTCGGCGGGCGCCATTGCTTCTGATCCATAAGTCAAGGAGAATGGAGTCTCTCCTGTGGGGCCCCTGGTGGTTGTTCGAACGGCCCACAAAGCGAGGGGTAGTTCGTCCAACCATCTGCCTTCACTGCCACTCAAACTCTTCAGAAGGGCGGATAGGATAAGTTTGTTGGCGGCCTCTGCTTGGCCGTTACTCTGTGGATAGGCGACTGACGAAGTCCAATGCTTAACTCCCAATCTGTTCATCTCGGCTGAGAAGGCGGTTGAGAACTGAAGGCCATTGTCTGTTACTATGGCCCTTGGTACCCCGAATCGGCACCAGATGAAATCGTGGATGAAGTTTATGGCGTTTTCTTCCGTTATCTTAGCCAAGGGTTTGGCTTCGATCCATTTTGAGAAATAATCACAGGCCACTATGACGTACTTCACCTGTCCGCGAGCCGGGGGAAAGGGGCCGATGATGTCTACCCCCCACATATCAAAAGGCCAGGAAGCCATGACGGGTGTCTGTTCGGTGGTTGGCAGCTTGGGTAGATCGGCGAACCTTTGACACTTATCACATTTTTGAACGTATTGGCGAGCGTCCTCTCTCAGGTGCGGCCAATAGTACCCCATTGAGATTACTTTGTCAGCCAAAGTGCGGGACCCTGGATGCCCGCCGCATATGCCGTTATGAACTTCAAACAGGAGGTCAGGTACCTCGCTGGGGTGAACGCATCGGAGCAACGGCTTTGTGAACGACCTTCTGAACAACGCATCGCCGTGAACTACAAATCTGGGTGCCTTCTTTTTAACTGCCCTCGCTTGGTTTTCATCATCTGGCAGCTCCCCGCGCACAATGAAATCCCTTATTACGTCTACCCAGCATTTAGGTCTGTCACCTAGGCATAGGATCTTGACCCGGTCGTATGCCGGCTTGTTGAGGTAGGACAGAATGCCTTGTTTTTCATCCATGATTTGGTCTGTGGCGAGTCTTGCCAATAGGTCGGCTAGCTGATTGTCTTCTCTTCCAATCCTGATAACGGTCCAGAATTCCAGGTCGCTGATGAGCTTCTTTACCAATTCGCAGTACTTGAGGAGTGTGGGGTCGTGGATTTGACACTCATCCTGAATCTGGTTGGCTACCAGCTGTGAATCGCAATGAGCCGCAATTTTGGTCGCTCCAAAGCATTTGGCATATTCGACTGCTGCGACTAGGCCCTCATACTCGGCTTGATTGTTGGTGGCGGGAAAATTGAACCTTAGGGCTTCTTCAAATTTCGTTCCAGTTTCAGGGTCGATGAGGATTATACCAGCCCCACTCTTGCTCTTGGTGGCTGACCCGTCCGAATAAACCTTCCAACAGTCGCGTGGTAATTCAACTATTCCGGTGGCCTTGGACTTCTGCTTGGGATCACATGGTTTGGTGAGCTGCTCCCTCTGCTCGCTGAAGGACATTTCCACTATGAAATCAGCCAATGGCTGGGCCTGAATGGTTTTCCGGGGCTTGTAGTCTATATCGAACTCAGTAAGCTCGATCGCCCAGTTAAGAAGGCGACCCGAACTTTCTGGTTGATGTAAGACTTTCCTCAAGGGAGTGTTGGTGTATACCACGATCGGGTGAGCTGAAAAGTATGCCCTTAGCTTCCTTGCGGCTACTATCAGGGCGTATGCTGTCTTCTCTGTGTTGTAGTACCGCCCTTCTACATCTGACAGGGCCTTGCTGGTGTAATACACGGGCTTCTGGCGCCCACCATCTTCCCGACTTAAAACCGCCGCCACTGCCTTGTCGCTTGCTGATAGATAGACATACAGAGTCTCTCCCGTGGTTGGGCTACTGAGTAGGGGAGGTGATCCGAGATAGTTTTTCAGTTCGGCCAGGGATCGAGAGCATTCTTCGGTCCATTCAAAGGCCTTAGCTCCTCTAAGCGCCTTGAAGAAGGGTAGTGACTTCTCTGCCGACTTTGCGATAAAACGACCCAGGGCTGCGATCCGGCCGTTCAGTCTCTGGACTTCTTTAACATTTGAGGGCTCTTTCATATCCACCAGGGCCTTTATCTTTTCAGGGTTGGCCTCTATACCTCGTTGCGACACCATGAAACCCAAGAACTTCCCCGCTGCCACCCCGAAAGCACACTTGCTGGGGTTTAACTTCATGTCGTTCGCCCGTAAACTGGCGAAGGTTTCCTTCAGATCCTCTGTATGCTGGCCCTCCTTTGTCTTGATGACCATGTCGTCTATATAGACCTCCATATTCTTTCCGATCTGAGCGGCGAAAACCTTATTCACCATTCTCTGATACGTGGCTCCAGCATTCTTTAGGCCGAACGGCATCATGACATAAACATAGGTCCCGGAGCTGGTTTGGAAAGCCGTTTTCTCTATGTCGGCTGGGTGCATCTTCACTTGGTGGTAGCCTGAATAGGCGTCCAGAAAACTGAGAGTTGAATGCCCCGCGATCGAGTCGACTAGCTTGTCGATCCTTGGCAAAGGATAACTGTCTTTTGGGCATGCGACATTCAGATCTGTGAAGTCCACACACATTCGCCATTTCCCATTGTTCTTTTTAACCATGACCACGTTTGCCAGCCAAGTGGTGTAGGTCGCTTCCCTGATGATCCCAGCCTTTAACAACTTATCGACCTCTTGTTTGATTGCCTCGTCCTTGTCACGCCCGCACTGCCTCAAGCGTTGGCTCTTGTATCTCAAGGCGGGGTTGACTTCCAAACGGTGGATGGCGACCTCCTCTCTTACTCCTCGCATGTCCTCGACTCGCCATGCAAAAACGTCCAGATTTTCTTTGAGGAGGGAGATGAGTTCGGCCTGTTCTTCTGCTGACAATTGTCCACCGATTTTCACTTTTTGATCGGGGTAGGACGGGTTGATAGCTACTTCCATGAGCTCTTCGACTGGTTTTAACTCGGGACTGTCTCTAAAGTCCATCGTGTCAATGATGATTTCTTTGACTCTCTTAGGGCTCGCCGGAATCATCAGTGGAGCCTCGTCTCCATTCACTCTGTCGATTATTTCCTCGGAGATGGCAACGGTTTGGTTGTCGTGCGGATCGTCCGCCTCGATCACACTGTGATCGGAGGGGGAGATCGCCACTGGACCTTCGTTCATCATTCCGCCGGTCGCTTCTTGGGAGAGGGCAACAGTTTGATCGCAGTGTGGATCGTCCCGCTCGATCATAATGTGATCGGAGGGGGAGATCGCCACTTGATCTTCCTCCATCGCCTCAACTACCGTGATCTTCGAGGAAGTTGGAGCAGAGCTTGGGGGGTTCTTGTGTTTTTTGAGTACGTAGTCGTAGAATGCTGCGGCAGTTCCTTCTACGCATCCCACTCCTTTGTCTGTGGGGAACTTGACTCGCTGATGTGGGATGGAGGTGACCATTCCGAAAGTAGCTTGGCCCGGGGCCCCAAGGATCGCATGGTAGTCACTGGCTACATCGATGACGATGAAGGTGACGCTTGCCATGGATCGCTTAGGGTGGGTTCCAAGGTCGACTTCCAGATCTATTTGCCCCCTAGCTTCGACGCGGTGATTAGTGAATCCTTCCAACCGCCCATTGTATGGTCTTAGTCTCGATTGGGGGATTTCCATTTGTTGAAAAGTGTCATAGAAGAGCACGTTTTTCGCCGCCCCCGTGTCAACCAGTATCCGAGTAGACTCGCACCGATCAATTAGGCCTGGGATAATCAAAAGTTGTTGGCGTGCCAATAAATTTGAAGCCAATTCGCATGGGTAAAAACGGACAGCGTCCTCCGGGGCTGTGTAAATTGGGGGAGGGTTCGTCACTTTTT
>JBBMEF010073445.1:0-10392 GCA_037832685.1 Sicyos baderoa | reverse complement strand
TGTTAGTTAAACAAATATGCTTATTTATAATAAATTAGAAAATAGATAATCAAATTAGATGGGTATTTTGGTATTTTATATTTATTTTAGTAATTACAGAAATTAAAGCTAGACATACATTTAAATAGTTCCATTTTTAGGCATTTTCCTTAAGAGTTTCCAGAATGTAGCCATTCCTTAGTTTTCCCTAATTTATTAAGGTTACCAGACAAATCTCTACTTTTTCAAAATAAATTTAATTTGAAAAGTTAAAATAAAGGTCTAAAACATTAAATCTTGCATAAATTAAATAAATAATTAAAATACAAATGACTTATTTGGCCTCTTAGTTATTTATGTTTTAATTAATATATTGAATATTTGATTTGGATTCTTCGCAACAAATTCCCGAAATTTGATTTAACAAATAATTGAAAAGAAGATTAAAGATATTATTGATTTTTTTTTTTTTTTTTTTGTTAAAAACAAATATCATTAGATTTGTTAAAAAATAAATTTTTAAGAACTAAAATAGTCAAAATGTATAATTCTAGATCAAATCGAGTGAGATTTGATGTTTAGACTAAAAAAACAGAAAATTTTTAAAGCTTCATTGTGACCCATGCTAGACTATTCACCTTCGCCGTCCCACTTGTAATCGATTACAGAAGTCGTTGTCAACAACCAGACCTCTCCGACAAAAACCATATGAACGATATATATAGATAAGTATAACTACTTTTGTATTTTCTCATACTATTATACTAGTATAAACAATGGACAAATTAGTTTTGTATTTTTCTCGTACTAGTATACTGGTATACTAGTACGAGAAAACGACATTGTGTGTGTCGGAGGACTCCCTAGCTGAGTATAGAAGCGTATTAAAGTGGTGTGGACGTCTAAAGCAAGTTGATCGTCTATGTACCAGACGATGAATCGAGTGAGATATGCCCCGACGGAATAACGACATGATCTAACGAATATTTTTAACAAAAGATAATACAGATGTGTCTAAGCTTTATTTAAAAAAAAAAAAAAAAAAAAAAAAAAATCAAGAAATCTGAGATTGATCACAAAAAAAGAGAGATATTGGCGGTTTTAACAACTTTATCTCCCACATTATCTCCCAGAAATCAGGGGATATACCAGTTGGTGCTCGTATTTTGGTGGAGATCGATCTACTTGGCTAAAAACAAAAATTTTATTTAAAAAAAAAAATTAAAAGGGTATTTAAGGAACCAAAAATATTCTCTTATCAATGGTTGATGAAAAAAAAAATTTAAGTTTTAAAATATGTAGACATCAGTACACCGAATATTTTGAGAAAAATAGACATTCTCTACTATTTCTCTATTTATTATTTTATAGGTCGTAGTAAATAAATAAATTTCAAAAGTAATTAAGGGAATGACTAATCAATTTTCATAATAAAATTGATGTCCAACGAAATTTGAGAGAGTAATGTGAAAAAGAATTGTTCCCTTTGTGTGTATACTATATACTCCACCCTAAATAACCAGAAATAATAGGTGCATCTTTTTTAATTGTTAGGAACTATTGCCCTCATGAAAAGAGTTGCTGCTTAATGGTTTCATTGTTTTGTGAAAATGCAGCTCAACACCATAGTCACGGTTTGATTTCTAGAAATCGGTATTTTGTACCCTCATTTATGGTTCCCAATTTGTTCTAAAAAAAGAACCATTGCTCCCATTTTCACACGTCATAATTTGTAGGGCTCATTCATTTTTTTTTTCTTTTTTTTTTTTATTACATTCTCCCTTTTTTGCTCATTCTAATTTTTTTAAAACTTTTTGATAATTTTTTTGATCAATCGATTCGTTCCAAATCTCAATCTCTTTCGGGGTATAGAATGAAGGATGTATATACAATTTACCAAATAGTCTTACTTGATGTTAGTTTCTGTTAGGATCTCACAAATGTCCCACATTGGAAAGTGGGAGAGTTCAACATCAATATAAAAGAGATATGGGTTACTCCCCTCATTACCAATTGGTTTTGAGGTGGAACCCCATAGTCTCTCACAGTTTCAGGTTTTCATTATCCCAACTCATGGATTAAGTAATCGCAAAATTCAAGTTCATAGTGCCACCAAAATATCTCAACTCTTATATTGTCTTCAATTTGAGAAAACATTGGAAGTAGGTTGTGTCGCTTTAAATACGACAACTAGGGTTCTAGCAAAATTAGAGTTTTCACCAATCCTACTCTGATACCATCTTGAATTTGAGATGTTTGCCCGTTTTTTCAAGTGTATGTATCGTGACTGATGCATTTTGGCTCACATTGTGATTAAGAGCTAGGGTTGAGGTGAAGTCGTTGTTAGTTTCAATTTGTCGCAAGACATTAATACAACAAATGATTAAAAAAATAAACTTATAATGAGGTTTCATAAGTCAACGAACAATTGTATAAACACTAATTGAGCTATTTTGAAACATAATAAACTATGAATCTATGATTTAGATAGTTCAAATTAGGTCTAATTTGATTTTTAGAAAAGTCATTACTTTCTTTCTAATTTATTTTAAAACGGTACATATAACAAATTGAAACATTACAGTTGGTTAAATCTTAAAAATTTTCTAGGTAGTTTCTTAAATATAAGTTGCTTTTGTACTAAAAAATATACTTAAATCATTAAATCTGTTGTAACAATTGCTAGATTTATACTCAAAATCAGATTGCAAATGATAGATCTAAACCAAATAGAGATAAACACAAATAAACGAATGATAAAGAGAAGAGATAGCACACCGATATAAAGTGGTTCGGACTAGCCTACTCCACTATTCAGAATGTGAGAAATCACTCTCACTCATAATTGTCATTGAAGGATATAAAGAGCTCATAATTGGTGGTTAGGGTTTTTTTTCTCTCTCTCAAAAGTTGAAGGAGGCCCATGGAGCTTTATATATATATATAGCCCAATTACACCCATGGATCAAATGGTTAATTAGCAACTGAATGTCACCCTCTAAACCAGTAGGAAACTCCTCGATTTTAGGAGCAAAAGAGACAAGATCAGAACGTGCAATATCATTGACAAGCACTGAAGGCTCAACTAAAGGATTTTTCAAGTCAAAAGCAGAAGCAGCGGACAAACTTCTACAAATAAGTCAATATCATAACGCATCTGCTGGAAAATAACTGGACTAATCTTAGGTTGAGAACTTGTCCCATATTCTTATGGAGTCTCAAGTATCTCAAAGCTACAACCATCTCACTTTGAAAAGCTTTTTCTTGCAAAATGTATAAACCATTCATAAGCTTTCTAGATATCTTAATTTTAACAATTCGAGATGAGTAGTCATAACCAACAACATCAAAAGATACTAACGAGATAAGGTTTCGCAAAAGACTCGAAACGAATCTCTCACAATTTTTAGCAACCCATGCTAAACCAAACAAAATCTACTCCCTTAATATCAAACTGATGGTTATTTTCAAAACTTATCTTGCCAAAATTCATAATTTTCAAAATTGTGAGAGTTTTCAAATTTATCAGAATTTTCAGAATCCTTCTTCTCAAATTTAATCTACAAATCCCTAGATATCAAAGATTCAGAAACTAATTCTAGGGCTAACAAATCTCTGCTGCAACAAATGACTGATTTCAAATCTTTGTAATTTTTGGGTAACGAATTGAGGATGATCATAACTTGGTTTTCACCATCTAATTTCTCCTCTTCAGAATTGGCCAGGTCACCACAAATTTTATTGATTTCATCAATTTTTCATCCAATTCCTTGGAAGGATCATCTAAGGCTTTTGCAACATTTTGTTGCACAAACCGGGCTCACATTTTCCTATTCCATAACTAAAATCCTCGATCCATCAAATTTGACAAGTACAAATTTAACCGACATCTTAATCAGAATTATCAAACTCGGGGAAAAATGGATTCAGGAAAAAAATCTTAACGAGCCATCAATTCGAAAAGAATATCAAAAGACGAATCCAACAAATCAGAATTTATCTAAAAATTATCACAAAGCAATTTCTCAAATAATTAGTTTTAGAATTTCTAATTTTCAAATTCAAATTTAGTCCAATATTATAATAAGTTCTTATTTTTAACGGCTCAAAATAACTCCTCACATATAACCACTCATTTCTAATTATTTATTTTTAACTACTTGAAATAACTTCTCATTTATGATCACTCGTTTCTAATCATTTAATTCCAACTAATCATAATAACTCATTTTTAACCACTCATTTCTAATCATTCATATTTCACTACTCAAAATAACTCTTTATTTCAAATTCACGTCTAAATAAGTTATTGTCTCTAATTTCTCTACAAAAAAAAAACATTCAAACGAGTTTTTAATTACAACTCCTCCATAAAAATCTACATTCAAACGATTTATTATAAAATTTTTAATTTTGTAGGCCCCGTTTGATAACCATTTTGTGTTTAATTTTTGGTTTATAAAATTTAAGCTTACAATAACTACATTATCATGTGTTTTTTCTTACTTGAATACCTACATCTTACCTATATTTTTGGAAACCAAACTAAAACTTGGAAACAAAAAAAGCTTTCAAAAACTTATTTTTATTTTTGAAATTTGGTTAACATTTACATACTTTATTAGGGAAAAATGAACATATTATAGGAAAGATAGAACATATTGTAGGATAATGAGTAAAAATAAGCTTAAATTCAAAAACAAAAAAACTAAAGTCTCATTTGATAACTATTTGGTTTTTTATTTTTGTACGATTCTTAAATTTAAGCTTATTATACTCAAGTTTCCTACCATGTGCTCCATCTTTCTTACAATATGTATAAAATATCCATCTTTTCTTTAAAAAGTAGGAGAATGCTAACCAAATTTCAAAAACAAAAACAAACCTACTTTTTTTGTTCCTAAATTATGATTTTGTTTATTAAAATATAGGTAAGATATAGATATCCAAGTAAGAAAAAACCTAGAGTAAGTTATTATAGGGTTAAATTTCAAAAATCAAAACAAAAAATAAAATAGTTATTAAATGGGCATCATCCAAAAACTCATCCAAACACGATGACGGGTCCAAACGTGAATAAGAGATATGACATACTCAGCTGGTATAAGACCAGAGGGGAAGAACGAGGTGGAGATTTGATCAACACAAGGAAGGCTGTTCCTAGCTGTGATTTTGGATAAGGAATCCATTGATTTAAACCATGCTTCCTAGAGATTGGATATGTTCGGTTCTTTTATCTTCTTGTACCTCTCTGACTCTGATATTTGGTTTTGTTTTATTTGTTTGTTTCACATGACATTATATTCAACCGCCTTATGTCGTGGATCATTTTTATCCTTGTTTGTTACATCCATTTGGAATATTTCTCTAAACTTTCATATTAAACTCTTCAAACAATCAAAATACATATTACACTTTAATATTTTTATCCTTGTTTGTTACGTGAATTTGGTGTGATAACTATTTTTTAGATTTCTTGGGTGTACGACAACTACTCCAATTTAAAATGTTTCTTATTATGATATTTGCATTTCTAAAACTAAACAACAATTTAAAAACAAAAAAAGAAACCCCGTTTGATAACCATTTGATTTTTTGTTTTTTGTTTTTGAAATTTAAGTCTATTCTTATTCAAATTTACTACAATGTCTTCCACCATTTCTACAATTTATCCATGTTTCCTTAAGAAAGTAGGGAATACTAATCAACTTTTAAAAACAAAAATAAACTTTTGAAAGTTATTTTTTTTTTGTTTTTAAAAGTTGGTTAATATTCTCTACTTTCTTAAGGAAATATGGATATAATATAAGAAAGATGGATATAATATAGGAAAGATGGAATATATTGTAGTAAATTTGTTTTCGTTTCTAAAATGGTTATCCGGGGCCTAAAAATTTATTTCATAAACCAAAAATAAAAAACCAAATGGTTATGGGCCTAAAAAATCTGTTTTCATTTCTAAAATTTATTACATTTCAAATATTTTTAATAGGAAGATGAAAATGCAGAGAACAATAATTAAATTTAAAAAAAATCAAATAATAATGAAATTTTTTTGCATGTATGATAAAAAAATATAAAATATTTTCACCCATAAAATTAAAATTAATTGTGAAATTCAAATTGACTTCTATCATCAATAGAAATAAAATAATAGAAGTCAATTAGTGATAAAAATGTTTATCATTGGTTGAGTCTATCATTGATATAATTCAATTAATGATAAACTCGATCATTTTATCACTACTTGAGATTTATTATTGATAGAAATCATATATTACAAAATAAATTATTACGTCGCAAATATAATATAAAAAGTAGAATGAACAACTAAAAAAAAAGGTAGAATGAACATGGTGTACATGATCCGAGTTTGGTAGGGTTGTGTACACCCCTAATTGAGATTCATATTCGAGTAAACTCAATTCAAATTACGAGGTAAAAATAAAACGAAAATGATATTAAAAAAAAAGAAGGTTAAAACCATGGTTTGATTACGTAAGAGCAAACATCACACATTGAAATTTCACAATCACACAACAAATCATACAAATTACAAGCCGTTTATTTTCCACATAGATAAATCAACCAAGTCATTTACTGAATCTCCCAACCAGCCGCCGTCGCCCAACATGGAGGAGAACAACTCAGACGCCGACCGCCGGCGCGTGCTGCTGGTAGCCTTCTGTGCACAAGGCCACATCAACCCCGCCCTCCAATTTGCCAAGCGCCTCACGCGCCACCGCGTCCATGTCACCTTCCTCACCTCCCTCTCCGTGTACCGCCGCATGTCCCAAACCCCAACGTTCCCTCACATCTCCTTCGCCTCCTTCTCGGACGGCTACGACGACGGACACAAACTCGGAGACCAACTCCCTTTCTTCATCTCCGAGCTCGAGCGCCTCGGAACCGTAGCCGTAACCGACATGATTACCAAGAACGCAGAGCAAGGCCAGCCCTTCACGTGCGTGGTGTACTCCCTACTCCTCCCCTGGGTGGCTGCGGCGGCGCGTTCCCTCCACGTCCCGGCCATTCTCCTCTGGATTCAGCCCGCCACCGTTTTCGCTCTCTACTACCACTACTTCCACGGCTACAAGCAAACAATCCAGGCCATTTTTCATGACCCTTTAACAACAACAACAATTCAACTGCCCGGTCTTCGGTCGTTGACCAGCCTCGAGGTTCCGTCGTTCTTTAACTCTGCCGATATTTACGACTTCGCCCTCCCCATCTTCCAACGGCTGTTTGAACTGCTCGACCAAGAGTCCAACCGGACGGTTCTTGTGAACTCGTTTGAGGATTTGGAACGGGATGCTTTGCGAGCAATTGAGGGGTTCCATTTGTTGCCCATTGGCCCGTTGGTTCCGTCGGCTTTTCTTGACGGGGAGGACCCGTCGGATGCGGGTTTCGGCGGGGATTTAGTTGGGAGTAATGCTAAGAACCATGACGATTATATTCATTGGCTGAACTCCAAGCCGGGTGGTTCGGTTGTTTATGTGTCGTTCGGAACCGTTGCGAAGTTGTCGATGCAACAGAAAGAGGAGGTTGCTAGAGGCTTGTTGAGCTTCGGACAACCTTTTTTGTGGGTTATTCGAGATCATAATCCTGATGTTGATGGAGAAGACACATTGAGTTGCAGGCAAGTATTAAACATGCAAATTTATGATATACACAAATTTATGATATACACATTGAGTTGCAGGCAAGTATTAAAATAATTCATTATAGCACATAAATTTCTATCACTCGTTGATTTCTGTTAGTGATAGTACTCCGATCACGAGTAGAAAATTTAAGTAGGGATAAAATAAATCTATCATTAATTGAATTCTATCACTAATAGAAATCAACGAGTGATAGAACCGAATTTAGATTTCCTGCCATAAATGAATTAGTTTTGATTTCATGTTATAGATGTAAATTTTTTACCATTTTTTGTTATACATGTAAAAACTCCTAAAATAAATGTTCATGTCTACCAATGGAGCATCTCTTCACGTCCCCAAGGGTGAAATTTACAGGACAATAAGTGAATTAATAATCAAGCTCACTAGTGATTTTTTAGTCATGAGACCTTCAATTAGACATATTTTTGGAGAAGACCTTCCATTGTTAACTTTTTATACTAAAGTTAGTTTTTTTTTTTTCAAATTAAAATATTTAGTTTATTATCTCTCGATTTTTCTATCCTAATGATAATGATTATGAATATTTAAATTCTTAATTGAGTTACCCTACAGATATGAGAGGATTGGTTGATATAATAGGATGTTGATACTCAAATGTTAAACTAATTACAGGGAGGAAGTAGAAGCTAAAGGGAAGATAGTTTCATGGAGTTCACAACTAGAGGTTCTATCAAGCCCTGCGGTAGGATGTTTTCTAACGCACGGTGGTTGGAACTCTAGCTTGGAGAGTTTGGCGTGCGGGGTTCCGGTGGTGGTGTTTCCACAGTGGTCGGATCAAGGGACGAATGCAAAGATCGTTCGGGACTTGTCGGGGACGGGAGTGAGGTTGAAGGTGGGCACGGACGGCGTGGTTAGGCGAGAGGAGATAAGGAGGTGTTTGGAGATGGTGATGGGAGATTCAAAGGAGGGGGTGGAGATAAGGAATAACGCTGTCAAATGGAAGGAGTTGGCTAAGGAAGCCGCCAGCCAAGGTGGTTCTTCATATTCCAACCTCAACACTTTTGTGGATCAGGTCTCTCTACTTGAGGGTTAATAATGTAACTTTTTTATTTTTATTTGGAAAATTATAATGAATGAACTATTCTAACAAAATAATTAGTCAATAATATAATAATAATAATATTATCATTAGTACTTATGATTATGGTTGCCAATTTTTTTTAAGGTAATATTCGTAATTATTTTATGAATTTGACTAAACTTGTAAGTTTCCCTTTTTATTTTAATATGCAACAATTAGATGTGGAGAATTTGGGTGGAGCCTAGGTGCGGCACCCTCCACACATGCCACAACTTTGAGGACCACAAAAAAAGAATCTCTTATATAAAAAAAAAAGAGAAACTAAAAAAAGAAAAAGAAATTCGTTGTGACGGGTGGCATGAGTTAATGGGTGTAGCCTGGGCTCTACCCAAATCTTTCTCTTATTTCATAGTTATTGGTTATGCACCTAAGTTTAGAGAGAGATGCTCTACTAGGGTTTGAAGCCTTTGGGGAGGTTTAACCTCAAGTTTGGGAGGCTTGGCCTCAGATATGGGAGGCTCGTCCTCAGATTCGGGAAGACTAGTTCTTTAGGTTTGGTGGAGTTAGTTTTGTCTTGCTGCCGACGAAGCTTTCTTCAAGGTGAGGTTTAAATATGATGTTGTCCATCACACTTTCTTTTAGAGAAAGTTGCCTACTATCGGGAGTTTGCGAAGACCTTCCGAGTATACCTGTCGAGGAAGCTTGCGAGGTATGTCTTGGTGGTGACTGTTTTGTGAGTTGGATATTTCTCCGAAAATCTTTTCGCTTTTTGCTCGTCTCTGTGACGAAGCAGAGGAAAACTCCCTCTCTGACGTCCTCAAAAGATGTGGTCACTTCATGGTGGAGGAAAGGTAGAGGAGCATGGATTATGTCATTCGATCGAGGGAAGGGAGTTAGAGACCGAGTTCAGAAGAAGAAAAAGGGTGTTCTTGGGACGAAGAAAGAGGGAATTAGTTTGGCTATTATTAGGTAGATTAATTTCAGTTTCAGTTTTTTCTTTTTTTGTGTTTCTCCGCCTTTTTTATGAACACGTAGACAAATGATGCCTTTTTAAGTTGAGTTTAGGATCAATATGGGGTAAGAATTGGTTCTTTTTAGTAGGGTGAACATGAGTTGGGTTGGATTGGGTTGAAGAGGTTTTCAACCCAACCCAAATTTTCAGGTTGGTCATTTTTTCAACCCAATCCTATGTTTTTAGGTTGGGTTGTTCATCAATACATTGTAAATATATGTACTTTTTTTAATCAAATTACTCATACTTTATTCATAAACAAAATACAATCTTCAATCATTATCGTATCAAGTTAATGAAATGATATAAATATTCAATATGCAAAACCTTGTCACTCACTATTAGTACTACTATCACACTAGTAGAAATCGTCAAAACGGTGACGGGCATCGACGACCATCATTATTAAACAATGACCGGCGATAAACCGTTATCATATCCAAAGTCATCGAAAGAGAACGATGACCGGCACCTAGGTGACAGTCACCGTAGATGAACAGTGACATGTGTTTGGCCAGTCATCGAAGATGATTGATGACAAGTCATTTATGACAGACAACCCGTCACCAAAGACAACACATTGGTGACAGGCACCCGTCACCAAAGACAACTCATTGCACTAGTACAAAATCAAGTATCAATGGCGGACACAAAATTTGGATTTTTAAAAACACGGAGTATCAATGGCGGAC
>JBBMEF010073424.1:0-10398 GCA_037832685.1 Sicyos baderoa | reverse complement strand
ATAAATCCCAGTAATTTTCAGATTGAGACCAAAAATCAGCAATATGGTGCTTCTTCTTAAGTGATAAGCGATACAACCGTGGAAAAACCTCTTGTAGAGTATTTGAAATCAGCCACTTATCCTCCCAAAACAATGTGGATTTGCCATTTCCAACTTTATGTGCAATGTTGGTGTGTGGTCATGCACTTCTGATTATTCTATTTGAATTTTGGACAAGAACATGCTCAAATGCTCATGAAAGTTTGTTTCTAATCGATTTTTACTGGCTCTAATTATTTTGTTTTTCCTTCAACAAGTTTGTTCTCTGCCATGAATCTCTCTCTCGCTGCTCTCAAGTCTTACCTTATAGTTGACCATACTTATTTTCAGGACTTCTGTGAGGTCTGTCCAGAAAAGCTTCCTAACTATGAAGAGAAGATTAAGAACTTTTATGAGGAACACCTTCACACCGATGAGGAGATCCGTTATTGTGTGGCTGGGAGTGGTAGGATCAGTTACATTTTTTTTTTTTTTTCTCTTAGACTATAATCATCTATTACTTGTGGCTTCTAATTTTATTTTTCTTTAACGTGGGTGGATGAAGGTTATTTTGATGTTAGGAATCTGAATGACAAATGGATTCGTATTTGGGTAAAGAAGGGAGCAATGATTGTCTTGCCTGCTGGAATTTATCATCGCTTTACTCTGGATTCTGACAATTACATCAAGGTAAGCATCAGGAGAGTCTGAGAATGCTTTCTGATGAGTGAAGACAAGCTTCTAAGTTCAAACCTCTTCTCACTATTTATTTGCCTTTCCTCACTTGCGTGTGCTGTTTAGTAACAGCATGTAGGTTAAATTCACTCTTCTCATCTACTTTGCAATGGTTTCCACTGCACAATTCTTCTCTAAAGATGTTTCTATCATGCGGTTTACTCCAATATGGATTTTGTTCATATTTGCCTATTGGTCTAGTCGTCAAAAGTATCTTTAGGAATTAAGAGGGAATAAGTTCAATCCAACCTATTCCGGATCTAATATTTGACGTGTGTCCCGTCAACTAATCAAGTAATGTAGTTGAAGTGCACAAGCTAGGTTAACACTCGTGGATATAAAAGTAGAAAACCAATCTTTTATCCAACAAAAACCAAGAATGGTTATGTAATGGCCCTCCAGGTGGTGTAATGATAAATGGAGAATAATTACCAAGTATTTGTTATTTGGAGCACAACCATATAGTGGCTCAATTGGTCAAAGAGGGTCTTTGGGTGCCTAAGGTGATGCGTTCAATCCATGGTGGTCACCTACTTAGGGATTAATTTCCTACGGGTTTCCTTGGCAGTAGGGTCAGATGGTATGTCCCATGACATTAGTCGAGGTGCGTGAAAGTTGACCCGTACAATCACGGATATCCAAAAAATAGAAAACAAAAAAATACACTCCTCATGTTACCAATTATATTGCTTAATTAGCCCTTTTGTATACTATAAATGCTTTAGCAAGGGGAACAACGTTTCTCATGAAGCAAATTTATGTAGGCTATGCGACTCTTTGTTGGTGATCCTATCTGGACTCCTCACAACCGTCCCAACGATCATCTTCCCGCAAGGTATTGCTATTACTTGTAGTTCGTGCAGGCACAAACTTTCCTTGTGCCCCTTGACTTGGATTGGCTCAAGTATGAAAAGCACTCTAAATTCTTTTCCTCCTTTACAGGCAGGAGTACCTCAAAAATTTTGTGGAGAAGGAAGCTGGTAACCAAGCCGTTAATGCTGCTGCTTGAAGTTTGGCTGCTCGAGCGTCCAGTGTTCGAAAGTGAGTCTCGGCTGTCGAAACATGTCACTATTTGTATGATCTGGTATGCATTTTCTTTCTTGTGTATGTCTGGCTTGTCATGCTCTGCTAGCAGTGGCTACCTTATGTGAAGGCTTATGCAGAAACTTAAATAGTTGTACTCATCGTCTTTCTTTGATGTGCTGTATTTAATCTTAGCTTTATGGTATAAATGGAATAATCATTAAACTAATCAGCAGCCAGTGTGTATTATCATGTTCCTGAGCTTTTCTGACGAGGTTTCATTCCCGGGAAATAAATTGTTCTGTGGTGTAGTTTTTTTGATAGGAAACAAAAACTTTCATTAATGATTGAAAAAATTACATCCTATCGAAACATTACAAAAGACTATGTCATTGAGATATGAGAGTGGTGTGGTGTAGTATCTTACAAGTTATAGTTAATTTGTTCAAGGTTGTCACCTAACATTATTTCCTACCTAAAATTACAAAACTTGCCTTTCTTGGGAGTTTGGGGAAATGGAATGATTATGAAAGAAATCCGAATATTGCAGAGTGATTATCTATGTTTGGAGGAAGATAATAGTTAATGGTCATGATTATGAGAGGAACCATTACGCGTGTTAGAGGTGTCTATAGAATTATTATGAGAAACAAGATAAAGGGAATGAAAAATATTTGAAAAGAACTCGATTAAGAGAAATAAATAGTGATTATGCAGATGATTGTCGTTATGAGAAATTATTCTCCATTTCTAGTTTGATCTCCTTACCTCAAACACCCCTCAAAACATAAGTTTTAAATCTGGGTAATTTTCATTTTCATGAACATCTCCCTCAAAACATAAGTTTTTAATTTGGGTAATTTTCATGAACATCTCCCTAGTATCTATTGGCTATGCTTTACTCTGGAAGGTACAGGTAACTACAGCACGGAGAGAGCATTACAGGAAACAAAATCAGGTTAAATTAATTAGTTCACAAAAGACAAAACTGCTACCAGTCTACCTGCCTTGCCTTTATATAAAAAGTTTCCATATTTTTATATATTGACAGTTTTTTTTTTTTTTTTTTTTTTAATTTAATAGTTTTTTTTCTCTTAAATTACAAGTTTTATTTAAAATTTGAAGTTTGCCACTATTTGTTCAAGTAAAATGAAATACCCAACAAAAAAAAAAAAAAAAAAAAGACAATAAAGATAAAGTTTTGGTTGAAGAATTATTTTGAAAAATTAAAAATTGAGAGTTAATAGTCAAAAATTGGTTTGAATGTATATCTTTGCGGGGATTAGAGATAATAACTTTTTAGATGTAGATTTAAATTGAATTATTATTTTAGTTACTTCCTTTCGCAACACCAAACCCGCTGGGATTAGAGACTATTAAATAGTAGTTGTAAAAATTGCTAATTAATATATATTTATTTTAAATTTTTCTAAAATTCAACAAACAAATACCCTAGAACTATTTCCCATCGGTAGACATCTACTTACGTTCCAAACACCAAACTAGAGTTTATGTTTTTATTCTTTTTTAATTGGGCCAAAATAAGACAATATTAAATACTTTTCAAAGTTGAACTTAATTTTTTCATTACGTTTAATAATTTAGAAAGGATGTTTCAAAAAAAAAAAAAAACAATTTAGAAAGGAAATAAGAAGAAAAGGGAATCAGATGCCGGGTTTGGAACAGGCATATTTGGGGAAGGGAGAAAGTGTGGAGTTTGGATAATTTGGCTTCAATCTCATGTTTGTTCCATGAACTTTCATAAGTCTACCAAATTTTTACCCAACTCCACGTGCGGACCTCACACTTTTATTTAAATATTAAAATATAAAAAAACTATTCAATATCTATTTTTTTTATCTAAATTAAAACTTAAACTATTATCCTTACTTCACATCAAACATAACTTTATTATTTAAAAACTATTAAATATTCATTTTTTATTTAAATAAAACTTCAATCATTCTCTTTCCATCACATCAAAAATAACTTTATTATCATCTATTTTTTCTTTCCTTCCCTCAAACATAATTCTCACTTATCTTTTCTTTCCAACCCAACTCGATCCATTCCTTCAAAACCAAACATGCTCGAATTTTCTCTTGAAAGAAAAGTAAAAGAGAAAAAAGAGAAAATGTAATGTCTTGTCGGCTATGTTCTGAGCAGTTTCTACACAAGTCCTCTATCTGTTTTTATAATTATTAAAAAACAAAAAGGAAAAAGAAAACAAAATAAAGGAAAAAAATGAGTGGTTTATTTAGTTCCACGCCATTGGGCGGAAATAATGCCTCATCAGTTCATTATTATAAAGAAAACACAATCGCCAACGCTCCTTGACGTTCCGCCACGTGTCCCACTCACCTTTACGATTCTACAACGTCCTTATTCAATACCTCTTTTCAATTATAATGACATCTTTTTAATCAACACTCTTAAAATATTGTTTTTTCTTTGTTTTATTTAAATACTTATGAAGATATAGAAGACCAAAAATTAAATTTCACCATTAATTCGGTTGAGATAAAGTGTGTATTTATGACACCGGCCTTATAAGTTGTTATAATTTTTAGGGAGTAATTTGGGTGCATTCCGGATAGCACCCTACCGTGATACCACTCATGTGGCACATTTGGTGTCACACATCTTATCTCTCTTTTTTTACTTTATATTTATTATAAAAAAAAGTTAAAAGAAAAAAGAAGATGTGTGGCTCTAAATGAAAGGTATCACGGTGGGGGTGCTACCCGCGGTGCACCCAAATTGCTCTCTAATTTCTATCCTCCCAAAATTAGTGCAAGTTCTTCAATAATTACACCAACAAAAATTGCGTATATTTTTTTAGGATATTCGTGATTGTCCGGGTCAATTTTTGTGCATCTCAATTAATGTCACGGAACAGGACATACCACCTGATCTTACAACATTTAGATGTCAAAAAAACTTTAAAAAAATTAATTATGAGTAGGTGGACTATGAATTGAACTCATTACTTTATGTACTCCAAGACTCTGTTTGACAAATTAAATCACTCTATAATAATTATAAAAATTGGGTACTATTAAGAAAAAGATGGTGAATCAAAACAAAACATGTTTAATTGAGTTAATGTATCTGAATACCTTCATAGTCGAAATAAATATAATTCTATTGGTGAAATACTTATAGGGGATCACAGAGATAGTCAAGTGTTAAATCTAATTCCTAAGTTTTCGGACATTTTTTTTTTCCGATTATTATTATGTAGGTTTATTTTTATTTAGTCCTTCAGTTTTCTTAACTTCTAAATATCTCATTTTCTTTCTGACTCAACCATCTTCTGTAATAAAACACTTAAATTAAATTTAGACATGAAAAATTTCAAATCTTTGAACCATTATGAAATGTATGCATTTAACACTTCATTATTTGTATAAAAATACCAGTTTCCAACAAAAAAAAAAAAAAGGTGTAAAAAGACCAAACATAATTGGTTTGGGTGCTACCCACCAAACTTGATCCTCTTGCACATTGGCTTTCAATTATGGATAAGATTTTTAATCTCTATCACGGTCATAGATTGCAATCCCATGGTCCACTAAGATTCTATTTCGTTTACTTCCAGTACAATTCACTAGCTTATTAGATATATAAAATACAAATTTTCTTTTCTTTTTTTTAGAACATACAAAATACAGAATTCAAGTATGCAAATTTGTTAGTTTTTACGAATAACTTATAACAAGACTCAATAAATTGACACTCATTATGGATTAAGGTATTATAGGTTTAAAATCTTTGGACAACCAAATATTTACTATATTAAAAAGGGAATTTGCATTTTATAGCAAATTTCCTACCCCACATCATAATTATAACAACATTTTAAAAATATTGCAAATATAACAACTTTTTTTCAGATACTATTGATAGACTCTATTAGACACTATTGATGGAGTCTATCAGACACACTATTGATGGAGTCTATCCGACACTATTGATGGAGTCTATCAGACACACTATTGATGAAGTCCATCAGACACTATTGATGGAGTCTATCAGACATTACTGATGGAGTCTATAAAATCTGATTTTGCTATATTTGCTTAATTTTTTTTTTTTTTTGCTATTTATATAATTTTTTGTCTTATTGTAATATACATGCAAATTCCCCTATTAAAAAAGTATATTAGGCAAATTATTAAAAGAAATAGAGTTTAATGACAATCGAATAACAAAAAAGTTACGAGTTTAAGTCTTTATTTCCTTTAGTATTGAACACGCTTAGGACTTACATCTAGATCCTTATAGATCTATTTCTTCTTCCTTTGACATGGAACATATATCATTATACAAACATATTTTTCCCAACTCCATCACTCTCCTCTCATAGACTCACTCACATGCTCATTGATTATGTCACTCAAAAAAAAAAAAAAAAAAAAAAACCAACACTCCAATTAAGAAGAAATCTATTTTAGGAGAGAGGAAAGTATATCTCTCTCACCTTCCTAATTAAAACAATGCCATGCTCAAAAGGGAAGGGCTAAAATGAAAAAATGTACCAAAAAAAAGAAAGTTTACACTTTTTTTCATTTCACATGTTTCTATAACTAGTACAGATTCTTCCCTCCATTCAACAACACCTACCTACAACTCTCTCTTGATAGGTGGGTTTCTCAATTTCATGAAAAAATAGTATTTATTATTTTTAAAAATTTATTGATGATTTTAGAGTTTTAGACACAACAGCCCAATTGAGAGTGAATTTCGAAAAAACGAGTACGACCCTGATCATGAATCGTGCCCGGCGAGTGAAGGAGGAGATCCCGGCATCGAGCTCTTCATTTTCGGGCGAGGCGCCGTCGCCCACGGCGGCTCCTCGGCCCATGGAAGGGCTGAACGAGGTGGGGCCTCCGCCATTTCTGACGAAAACATATGAAATAATCGAAGATAGAAGCACCAATGATATTGTGTCTTGGAGCAGAGGCGACAACAGCTTTGTGGTTTGGGATCCTCAATCCTTTTCCTTAACCCTTCTTCCTAAATATTTCAAGCATAGCAATTTCTCAAGCTTTGTTAGACAGCTCAATACCTATGTAAGTTTTCTTCATTTTTTTTGGTAAGGTTATTTGATAAATGGATATTGTTTAAAAAATGAGTTAATAACACCTCGACTAATGTCACGGGACATACCATCTGACCCTACAAACATTTGGATGCTAAAGAAACGTGTAGGAAATTAATTTCGTAGTACATGATCACCATGAATTGAACTCATCACCTTATGTACCTCAAGATCTCTTTGACCAATTGAGCTATTTCATGATGATTTATGAATCCTGAATTTTAGAATCAAATATTCATGTGAAACTCTATTATATTAGATCATATAAGATTTCACGTCAAAAATTAATTGACAGTGAAAAAAATAACTCATACATCTTATATAAATATTGAAAACTCCTCACATTTTTTACTTGGAATAAAAATTAAAAGGTGAGTGTTTTCCCCAACTATCATAAAGTTAATTAAAAAATTAAGAAGAAATAAGTTCAATTTATAGTATAATATCTACCTATTTAAAAATTAATTTCTTAAAAAATTTCTTAAACATCGATAAAGAGTAGCCCAAGTTAATCAGAATACTCACAATAGTAAGAAAAACAACAACAACAACGAGGAAAGCAAGTTATTGAATTGGGTTGGGGTTGGATTAGATCTCAAATGATGTTTTGTTTTGTTTTTTTATTTTGGTAGGGATTTAGAAAGGTGGATCCAGATAAGTGGGAGTTTGCTCATGAAGGTTTCTTGAAAGGGCAGAAGCATCTTCTGAAGCTGATTCGGAGGAGGAAAACGTTGCACCCGAATGCTTCTCCGCAAGCACCGGACCCTTGTGTTGAAGTTGGACGGTTCGGGCTTGACGGAGAGGTCGATCGGCTGCAGCGTGACAAACAGGTTTGTTAACTACCATTAAATTCAAAAACTTTATAAGTCATTTGATATCTAATAGTTCAATATGTTTTGTCACGCTTTTTCTTTATTCCGGAACTAATTGGAAACGTGCTCAACAAATGCTAATGCTAATTGGGAAGAATTTGGATTCTAAAAAAACAAAAAAAATTGGGAAGAATTTGTATTTTTAGGAGATCAATTTTGAGGGAGAACTTGAAGTTTGTTGTTTGAAAACAGGAAATTTAAGTTAATTACTTGTACATTTATGTCTAACCAATTAAACGACCAACTACCTTCAGTATGATATATCCACATAGAATTTACATTTTATATAATATATATTTCTTTTTTTAAAAAAAAACTACATTTTATATAATATACTCTATGTAATTAATAGTAAACACAAAAGTTTAAAGTTCATAACTGCAAATGTACTTAACCCTTAAATTTTAGGATATAATCTTTTAGTCTATAAAGTTTTGAAATTGTAATGAGTTAACATAATCACATACAAAATTTGAAGTATTTTTAAGTTTAAAAAAAAATATATATATATATATATAAATGGTAAAGTCTCTTAGTTATTAACTAATTATATATATATATATATATATATATATAGTTCAATAGTAAATTTTGTAATGAGTCACTAGATCACATATAAAATTTGTAACAAGTTGATATAATCACATACAAAATTTAAAATTATAGGTTCAAATCTATCCTTTTAATAACTTTTTTTTAAAGAAAAATGTTATTAGTAAAAATTTAAACTCAATCCCCTCTGACTAAAAAAATGAAAAAAAGAGAAAAAAACAAACTTGTCGAATAGTTTGGTGAAAATTCAGTTTAACATCATAATCATGGATTAAATCAATCATTTTTTTTTAAACTCACATGATTGTTAATACATCAATATATAAATTAAGCTACGTTGATTTTGACAAAAACAAAGAAGTTTCAACCCTTAAAAGAAAATAATAGGAATCTTGAAATGGATATTAAATTTGAACAGGTTTTGATGTTGGAGCTGGTGAAGCTAAGGCAACAACAGCAACACACAAAAACGTACCTCCAAACAATGGAACACCGCCTGAAAAAGACAGAGACAAAGCAACAACTGACCATGAACTTCTTAGCAAGAGCAATTCAAAACCCCCATTTTCTCCAACTAATCCACCAAAAACACAACCACAAGGAACTCGAAGAAGCCATCAACCGTAAACGAAGACGACATATCGACCAACCCGGCCATGACGAAGAGCCGCCCTTCGTCGTGGACGACATCCACATCGATGTCGATATGCTAGCCGTTGACATGAACCACCAATATGTTCCCAAAGAAGAAATGGATGAGAGTTTAGAGAGGGAACATTGGGATGAGGGGTTTTGGGAGAATTTGTTGAATGAGACTAATGAAGAAGGGTTTGGAGTTCATGGGGTTGAAGAACAAGACGATATTATAAAAGAGGAAAATGGAGATGATTTGGTCAATCAATTTGGATTTTTGAGCTCTAGCCAGTAGTGATTTTTTAGTTTCGGGTGAAAAGATTTGAATCTATAATATTTTGGTCATAAATTATACATTGTTATTGCTCTTGTTATTAATTTTTGAATTTTAAAATTAAAGTTTATATTTATGTTTTATATTTACACTTATCTATGTTCTTAAAAATCAAAGCCACAAATTTAAAACTAACTAAAGTGGTAAGAAAATTATTTTGGTTTTTTGAATTTTGGTTAGAATTTAAATGATGACAAAACCTTTTCTTAATCAATCAAGTTTGATTTTGTGTTTATTTTGTCGCATAGTAATAATGTAATCCAATTCAACTCTATTATAGTCACAAATTTGATCTTAAACATAAATATTTAATTCCCATTTTATTCGAAAATAGTAGATAATTTATGAACTTTCTCAGTTTTAAAAGTTTTAAACTTAAATACAACTATTTTGGACGAAAATAAAATTAAAACCCCTTTTTCCTAACTAAATATCTGCCCATTATTGATTTTACTTTTCTCGCTAACCGTTATCATTCTTTTTTTGAACGTCTATCTCCAATCATTAATGAGTTTCAAACTTGAGACTTTAAAAATAGCATACCTCTAAAGGTCAAATCTTCTTCCACTCCCTTGGGACATTGACCGTTGTCATTTTGTTAACATTTTTCTTCTAATTTTTCCTCCCCTAGAAGATATATTTTTATTTAATATTTGTAAGAAAAATCATATCCACCCAACATAAACTCTAGTTTCAAATATATAAATCAACACAATTTTTAAAACCAGAAAATGGTTAAACCCCGTCTTTATTTTCTTCTCAAAAATAAAAATAAAAATAAAAAATAAATAAATATATATATATATATATTTTTTTTTTTTTTTTTTTGAAATCCTTTCCAATGGGGCACTTTTCAAATTATATGGGCCTCTAACAACCGACAGCCCAACTTCTTCTCGTGTCCAATCGAGCTCCATCGAACCGTCGACATCGCATCTCTCAAATTGTCCCGATCGAAGCCGTTCATTCTCCATCACAGAAAAGTCACCAGTCAATATAATAGACGCGCACACACCTGATTAGAGATCTGAAAAAAGACGACTTTGACTATACTTTTAATTAATTAAACATTTAAAAGTGACGTGTTAAAGTCCACATGTCTTTATAGCTAAGGAAACAATCCTCTC
>JBBMEF010073413.1:0-10398 GCA_037832685.1 Sicyos baderoa | reverse complement strand
CTCAATCACACTCAATCACTCGATTAGTTTCAATTTTTTGGTATATGTGCAATTATTTTCAGTTTTGTGCTATAGATATAATTTTTTAGCCAATTTTTGTTATACATGAAAAATCCCCTAACTTTTAGTAGTGGATTGAAATGGAGGAGAAATAAAATATTAATAGTAGTTTAAAGGAGCTAACTATTTATTTGGGAATTGAAGCCAACTATCTGTTTGGAGATTAGGATTTAATAGTTGAATGATAAATTGAATATGAAGTTTAATAAAATTTAAATGTAAGATTTAATAGAGGGGTTGAAGAGTAGTTATAAATGGTTTGAGTAGTTGTTTACTAAATAAACAAACGAGGAGTTTTTGAGGAGCATATCGAACGAACAAACACACCCCAAGATGGAATTTGACCAATTTCTTATTTTATTAAATGTAATAAAAAAGAATGCATTGCATCTAAAAGTCATGGGGGAGTTCTTTCTTATCCCGTAGTATAACTACGTAGTTATGGTTTATTGTTTTTTATCTAAATGCAAGAAACATTTTAAAATAAATTTTAAACTTTTTCTCGGGTATATTTAAAATATCAAAATAATTATATTGAATAACAATCATTTTTTAAGAAAAAATCATACAGGGTAGAAAATAAGGGGCGGGCTTAGTATAAGGATGAGAAAATTCATGCGCGTGATGACTTCAATAAATACGATATATAATTTTTGATTAGTGTATATATAGTCTTGGATCAATAATAAAAACTGTTTTCAAACGTAATTTTTCATTCTGTTTAGTTTTCCATTATTGTAATTAATAGTCTTCCATCAATGTAATAAATTGTTTTCAATCAAAATACAATAAATAAAAGAATTGAAATATGCACAAATAAAACTTTCAAAATTTTACTATGGATAAAATATTTATAAAAAAGAATGTTATAATTAAAATAAACCACAAAAAAAGTTATAAATTCCCGAACTTATTTTTACGATGTACTCAAAATTTTAGTAGGTAATTGTTTGCTTTTTATTTTTGAAAAGTGTACGTATTTCTTTTTTTAAATAGTATTTAGTACTTCACTTTCACTCTCTTTGTAAAGGTTTGTTTCCTAATCTCACGACATCTTAGGTCAAATATTCATGAATTAAATTACAGAAATGATATATATAAGATTTTCTTTTCTTAGTACATGTTAGGGAAAGGACCAAAAACCCTACCAAAGGAGTAACTATTAATCTAAAAAACAAATAAGAGTCAAATATCGATTTTTTAAATCGAACTCGTAATCATAGTTTAACATAGGCTAACATCAAATAATGAAACATCAAACTACCATCAATACTTGTAGGTTTCAACAATACTCTTACATTTTTACGCTTCAACTTTAAATTTGTTTTAGAAAGGGAATAATTGAAAAAAAATGAAAAATAATAAAAAGTAACATGTCATAAGTTGTAGGGCATGTTTGGCTTTGAGGGAATGAGTTAGGTTGGGTTGAGTTGAGATGGGAAGAGAAGATAAGTGAAATAAGTTTATGTTTGGGGGGAAGGAAAGAAAAAATAAAGTTATGTTTGATGTGATAGAAAGAGAATGGTTGAAGTTTTTATTTAAATAAAAAAATGAATATTTAATAGTTTTTTAATAATAAAGTTAGGTTTGATGTGATAGAGGGTGAATTGTTGAAGTTTTTATTTAAATAAAAAAATAAATATTGAGTAGTTTTTTAATATTTTAATATTTAAATAAACTGTGGGCCCCACACATGGAGTTGGGTAGGAATTGGATGGATTTATGAAAGTCCATGTGGCAAACATGGAATAGAAGGCAAGCCAAGCCAACTCCATGGTTTGTCCTTGGGGCAAACATGCCCTATGTATAGAATATGTTAGGGTTTGTATTTGCCTCCACCATATTCTTCTACCTCAATAATATATTTTCTATATTTTCTCTCAACCTCCATTGTGCTTCCCTTCTTGTTTTTCTGCTCAAACTATCACACAAATGATATTAGTAGAATAAATTTGTATTCAAAATTTTGCATAAATTTAAAGTTGTTTCTTATCCTGAAAGGACATATGCTGAAATCAATTATATCTAAGAATGAGCAAACTTATAATTTTATTGTTTCGTGAAAATTTAATTCAACATCATGGTCACTAAAAAAATGGTATTTAACTATCATTTATACAAAAATAAATTCCAAGATTAAAAAAAAAATAGAACAATATCCTAACATTTCATCTCCATGCTCAGTCCAATAAATATCTGATCCTCCAAGTTTGAAAACCTAAAAATATCTGATTTTGGAAGATGAGCTGGAAAAATGGATGGCTGTAATTGCGGTGCGCAAAGCCACAGAGCAAGTGGCCATTTGTCAGACAATGTCGCGCCAATATATATTTTTAAATTGATCCACTTGTTACTTTTGTGGGGTTAAATTATACAAAATATCCTTAAATTTGGAGTTAAAAACTACTATTTTTAAACTGTTTTAAATACTTTTACAAAAATCCAAATATTTTTGTTAGAATGAAAATATTATCGATTGCTTTTGGTGTTAATTTATTTTTATTTTACATTATAGATATTGGGTTCATCATTATATTGTAAATATATATACTTTTTTTTAATCAGTTTACCCATACTTTATATATAAACAAAATACAATCTTTAATCATTATCAATATTCAATAGGCAAAATATTCAATCAAAAGTTACTCATTATTAATACTATTATCTTCGTTCATATAAAATATCCCAACTATATAACATAATTTTGACTTCCTTAAAACAAATAGATAACTAAAACCAACAAAAATAGACGTAATTTAATATATATTTTTATTATGATCATTATAAAAGCTTACAAAAAAAATAAAAAGTCTAATAATAATAATTAAATTAAATAAAAATACGTATAATCTAAATAATTAAATAACATAATATGTTATAGGTACAAACAAATATTTTAAAAATAAGTAATAAATTTGGGTTGGTCATGAGTTGAGTTAGATTAATTTGTAGGTCAACCATTAATCCAATCCATAAATTTTTTCATAACTTTGAACCCTAAACTCAACTCAACCAAAAAATGTATTTAATCCCAACTCAACCCGTTAAATTGGGTTGGATTGGTTCGAGTTACTTGAGTTGTAGGGTTATTTGAATACTCCTAGCATAAAGGGTATTGAAGAATTAAGAAATAATAGTTCAATCCATAACGACTATTTATCAATTTTTTTGATATCTAAATAATGAAGGGTCAAGTGGGATGTCCGAAGTTATTAATCAAATGGGTGCAAGTTAGTAAACAATATTCTTAAAATAAAAATAAAAGTGTAATCTCCTCAACCTGAGATTATGAGTTCTAATCCTCCATATCAAATTATTGTAATTTCAAAAAATAAATAAATTAAGGTAAGTATTACTCTAAAATGAACTTAGGTGAATATAATAATAGAGAATTTACCATCATCCGCATATTTTATCTGTTGTATTATATTTATAGCACAATTTCTAAACTAATTCATTTATAGTAAAAAAATTTCTATCACTAACTAGTGATATAAACTCAATTTAGAGTTCTATCACTCATAGAAAATTCAAGCAATGATAGGATGAGACTATCATTGGTTGAATTCTATCAACCATGAAAGTCAATTTAAATTTTCTACTAAAAATAAATTAATTTTAATTTTGTGGTACAGACGTAAATATTTTACATTTTTTGAGTGGCAAAATCCCCAAATATAATATCATATCTTCAACATATATTTTGAAAAATGAACACAAAACTAAAAAAGTATCTCCTATAAATACATAGGTTCCCTTCGTCGAGGGTTCTACAACCTTATCTCAAAAACTCGGAAGCCATGGCTGCCTCTGCGATTTCCCTAACGCTCTCATCCCTAACCCCCAAAACCCTATCCCTTTCAAACCCTAACCCTAATTCCAACCTCATCTCCCTCATTCCATCTTCCGTCCGCCTCTTTTCCACTCCCATTTCCATTTCCGCTTTCGTTCTCCGTTCTCACAAGCTTTCTCCGGTGGCCTTATCCTCTCGCTTCGTCAGAAACGTCGCCGTCTCCTCCGAGTTCGACCAGGACGAGGAAACGCTCGACGCCGACGCTCCCGACCTCAAGCTCTTCGTCGGAAACCTCCCTTTTAACGTCGACAGTGCCCAACTCGCCGGCTTGTTCGAAAGCGCCGGCCAAGTTGAGAGGGTCGAGGTACTTTTCTCATTACTTGTTGCTTTGTAGGTTGGGTTCTGAGTTTGAATTTGTGTTTGTGTTGTTAAGTTTTTTTTTTCTTTTTTTTTTCAAAGGTGATTTATGATAAGACGACTGGACGGAGCAGGGGATTTGGTTTTGTCACAATGTCGAGTGTCGATGAGGTTGAAGCAGCTGCTCAGCAATTTAATGGCTATGTAAGTGGCTAATGGCTTTGTCTAAACCCTCCCTTTACACTAACTTGATAGTTACTTCTCCGTGTTATGAAATCGGAAACAACAATTAAAGATAAACATAAATAAGGTGAGACAAAACACGATGATTTATTAACCTCGACATCAAATGGCGACAAACTTTTTAAGAGAGTTTATATAGGTCACCCTCGTAAAAACCTATTACAAAATATGCCTAAATACATAAAAGCCCAATTATGGAACAAAAATCCAATTACCTATTTGGTATAGGTGGTTTCAGGGCTCGCTGACCGGGCGGTGGGACCGGACTAAATAATCTTGGGACATCATAATTTAAGGCATATCACAACACTAAGCAATATTTGTTTTGCTTTTGCTTCATTCACTTCTTGGAATTTCAATTGGTGTAACTTTAAGGAATGAAAGTTATAGTTCCTTCTTACTATGATATCTGTTTAGTACCCATCTTAGTGATTTGTCTTATTTTGTGGGGGAAAAGTGCATGTAGAGTTTATCTGCTTTGCTTCCATAGTCTTTCTTGATGCATAATTTGAATGCCAAAAGTTTCATAGATTTGCCTGTGTGATCTAGTTACATAAATTTATATTCAGTCAATGGTGTGCTGGATTTGCTTCTAATTGATAATTCGTGGTTTACTCCTCACAGGAGCTCGATGGTAGGTCTCTGAAAGTAAATTATGGACCCCCTCCACCGAAAAGGGATGATTTCTCTTTCAGAGACAGGGGTTCCAGGAATACTTCAAGTTCAAGATTTGATAACCCCAACCGTATTCATGTCAGCAACCTTTCGTGGGGTGTTGATGACCTTGCACTTGAGAACTTGTTTAGCGAACAAGGAAACGTTGTGGAGGCAAAAGTAGTTTATGACCGTGATAGCGGAAGATCTAGAGGCTTTGGTTTCGTAACGTATAATTCAGCTGAAGAAGTTAACAATGCCATTCGGTCCTTGGACGGAGCTGTAAGTTTGCATATGAATCTTGATATGCTTCTTCTTGTTCAATTAAAATGTAGCTGTCTTGTTTACAATCTGGAGATCATGTGAATACTAACTAAAATTCAAAAATCAAAACAAGTTTTTGAAAGCTACTTTTTTTGTTTCTAAATTTTGGTTTGGTTTTTAAAAACATAGGTAAGATGTAGATATCCAAGTAGGAAAAAACATATGATAGAATAGTTGTTGTAGGCTTGAATTTTAAAAACCAAAAACAAAATGATTATAAAATGGGGTTTTAAGTGTTATGATTATGAAATTATGTTGTTTAACTTTAAGCATGTAAATCATGATCTGTAGCTGCATTTTCACTGACTATATGCATTGTATTCACTTGTTTCCTTCATGGATACTTCTAATGGTTTACAAAGCAGGAAGTCTATTTTTTGTTCTCATTTTTGTGGTGGAAAGATATATCATTTCATACTCTTTTTTTCTTCATAAAATTCATTTCATGCATTAAATTCCCAAGATTACGCCTCTTAGCTATAGATAGCCCTTGCTTAATGATTTAGGAATCTAATATTTTGATATATCTAAGTGTAAGTTGTATGCATTGCAGGACATGAATGGAAGACCCATCCGAGTAACGCAAGCAGAGGCCAGGCCGCCGAGGCGCCAGTTTTGAGTATCAGAAGCTTTTTTTCATATAGATAAAAAATTAGCAATGGTTTTGGGCTCTTATATTTACCAGATTTTTCTATATTCTGTTTTAGGATAGTAATGGGTGCCAAATGCTGCACTTTCACTATGATCAATGGCATTTTGACATTTATTTTTCTGTTGTGGTGCATTCAATTAAGAAGCTTTTGACGACATTTGTTATGCAAGGCATTTCACGAAACCATTTAGAACTTGATTAATGACTTCACATTAGTTTTTTAAAATTGGGCTCGTTTTCTCATCCATTTTCTATAATTATTTTCAATTTTTATAGTCCAAAAAGAGCTTTTGATCATAATCCCTAGGCTTACCAAAACAATGGGGGATGTTTGTTTGTCAATTTTAAAAATGATTTATATCGAACATTTACTAATTATTGCTAAAAAAACTACACTTTTTTTTTTCTATCTACTTTTCTATTATCCTTATTTAATTATTTAAAATAACTCATTTTTAATTACTTATTTCTAATGATTTATTTCATCTTTAGAACAATTCATTTTTAACCATTCAAAATAGTTTCTTGTTTTAAATTCACATGCAAATAAGCTATTATCTCTAACTCGTCTAAAAATAAATTACATCCAAATGTGTTTTCGACTACAACTGTTCCCTAAAAATCTTAATTTTTTAACTACTTATAATAACGCTTCAAAACAACTCCTTAAACTAACACATCATCCAAACATCTCTTTAATGTTTACCCATTTATAACATCACATTTGTTAAAGGTTAACTAGATGAAAAAGACAGGAAACACTAGGGGTTATATCAATAACAACCATCCTATTAGAAGAGAGATTTGCATCCTATTAGAAGAGAGATTTGAACTCGTAACTTCTTACTAGTAGAATTATTGTATAGAGATTATAACGATTGTCTCGACTGAATACAATAACTAACTTGGTAGAATTCTGTATGCAAACGACCATAAATCTTATGAAATTCAACAAAATCTCTCCATAATGCAAACAGAACAAAATTTAGATTCTTGCTGCTTCCATTGGTCTCTGACCCTGCTGGTAGTACTGGAAGTAAAGGCCAACAAAATTCTTGACAGTCTTATACAACCTTGGCTGTGTCTCATTGATTAGCTTCTCAAGTGGTTCAATCTCTCTCTCTGAATCTGGAAGGTAAAACACTGCCAAAGATATCCTTTCCCTCTCCGAGTTCGTCAACACCCTATGAACCGGACTCTTGAATATCCCATTACTTGTGATCTGCACACCTTAATTTCATCAGCACCGATGTAATATCGTTCGAAAGTGGTTCTAGAATAAGCGTTTACCTCTACTTGATCCCCAACATTGACGAGAAGAGCGTTGCGAACGATGGGGGCGTTAAACCACTCGTTGCCTTTCAAGAACTGAAGACCTTGCACTTCCTTGTCCTGCAGCAAGAGAGTGATGGCTGATCCATCAGCATGCGGCTTAACACCGAGAACCAGATCGGGGTTTCGACATTTCGGGTAGAAGTTGAACCGTGCGTCTAGTTTGACTCGCTCCCCATACTGGTTGAGGAAGCTATTCTCATCTAAATCCAATGACCTTGCCATGGCCTTGAGGATTTTCTGGCTTAGCTGCCTCACATTTTCAGTGTACTCCTGAAGAACTTCCCTGCAATGTTCAAATCACAACACAATGTTCTTCAATTCGACTTTTTTTTTTAATCCTAAACGATTCGAAACCTACTGGTGTTCATAAACAAAATCAGGGTACATTTGAATAGAGGGTTTGCTCAGTGGTTGCCTCTACAGAAACTTTTATAAAACCTCCTGAAATAATATCATTTCTAGCTCAACCATTCCTAACTCGATTTTCTAACCACTCATAATCCTTCTGTCTGAAGGATGGTTTCTACCATTACCACATGCAACCCCTCAATCCAAATAAACTTTAATCTTCACTAAACTCCTAAAAACCATCCTCAAAACCATCAATATAGAGTATTAAGAGAATTATGAAATTAGAGAAAAGTAGCTGAATATGAGGTTATAGTTTTTTCATTTAGGAAATGAAAACATTTTTATTGATAAGATGAAAGTGTTACAATGTTATGGAACAGGTTATGAGCCGTTCTTTTACAATGAGATAACACGGTAAATACGAAACAACACTAATCAGAAAGTTGTACATCCAACTAGGAATCCTAAAAAGAAGATTGCATATCCGAAAGATTATCTCATCATCAGCTATATATTCGGGAGGCAGAACTCACATATGGAGAACCAATGGATCTGGCACATAAGGAATGGGGAGATGGAGTCGCATCCCATTCAATGCTAGGTGGTGGATGGAGTGAAAAAGAACCGCAACTTATGTGGACTATGAACTCCATGGGTTGTAAGAGGGAAAATCCGTGCAAAGCCAGATGAAATAGGGCAGGTCACATAAGCGATGGAGGGAGAGGGTCATCCATCAACCAGATGAAGTAGTTTCGAATTTCGCTATAAGTCGTTATATGAGGTTATCTTCCCCGAACTCTTCGTAGCCCTAGCCATATCTTATATAAATGAATAACTATAAAGTTATAGATTCGATTTTTCGGTGAGAAAATGATGTTGAATCTAAAAACAAAAAGAAAAAGTACCTGAATGTTTGAGGAGTTGTTGGCCAGTACTTGAAACGGCAGCTTTCTTCTGGAAATACAGTGAGGTACAAACGATCAGTCCAATCAAGAATTTGGTCATTGGAAAGAACCATATCGTTGCCATATCCTTCAATCTCATTTTCTTCTCTTAAGTATTTCAATTTCTCCTCCATTGAAAGACCGAAGAACTGCTTCACTAATTGACGAACTTCTTCCAGAAATTCATTGGACATTCCATGATTTACCGCCTGAAAAAGAGCACCAGAAATCCTCCAATCATGTACTCAAAAACACTACAACAACAAAATCCATACATTTTTTAAGTCTGAAGGTGTTATTGAATTTGAGATGCGAACGTCCACGTTAATATGATATTGGCCACTTTGGTCATACACTTTCGTAACTTTACTTTTGGTTTCACAATAGGACCTCATATCAATGGAAATATTGTCCTTTTCTCATATACCTAAAATCTTCTCCTGGACTTAGGAGTGTTTGCTTGACGTAATTAAGGAGCTTTTACAACTCCTCCTCAAATAATTACATCAAAATAATCACTCATTTCTAATTATTCAAAATAATCTCTCATTTTAATCACTCATTTCTATCTATATCCAAGCAAACTATTACTACAACTCAAATTTCTAACCCCTCAAAATAATGACTCTACAATTTCATATCAAACAACTCCCCTCGAACAAAGCTTCTCTCAACCAAAGTACACTTCAAACCCTTCAAATCTTATCGACTTTGTCTATATCAGGAAGACCTCCCCTCGAACAAATTACACCCAAGCCATGCTAAGCTAGCCACTACTTTGTTTTATATCAAAAGTCTGATCACCCAAAGTGCTAAGTTAAGAGCCAAGTACCACTTTTTAAGGACAACCACTTTAAACATACACCCTCGTGGATTTGTTTTTAGTTTCGCCAAAAAAAAAAAAAAAAAAAAAAACATAGGAGTCCCCTGAAATTAGGGTTCAAAGAATCCGATTGAAATTAGGGCATAAGAAATCAACCTGAAAGCAGCCCCAAGTCTGAAGTCCATGCCGGAGTTTCTCCAATTCCGGCCCGGAATTTGATGAAGATTCGAGGAGAGAAATGTCAATTACAGGAGCTGCCATTGAAGGAGCGTTTAAAGCTCCTCGATCGGTTTGTTCGTGGATGTATCGCTCCGGAAGTTCGCCTTTAGAAGCTACGTCTTGGACGGTGCCGGAAGGGTTGATTCCGGCCATGCCTGATGTTGCAGTAGCGGCGGCGCTGAGCAGTTCCGATCGGAAAAAAGAGTTCAATACAGAATTGGGATTTTCTGTTCAGAGAGTTGAAATTATAATTTTCTGGATCCAAAATTCAAGATCGCAGAATATAATATATAGAGACTACCAAGAAAATGTTAGAGTTTGAATTCGACTTTTCTATCAAATAAATAAATTAATTAATTAAGGGTCCTATAACTTATCTCTTTGATTATTTTATTGCACCGCTGCTGCACCTTGTTTTTTAGTTGTCGGAGCCGTGAGTGACCGCCGGTAAACTCGCCGGAGAGGATCGGAAAAGTTTTTCAGTCCTATTGACTTCGGCTCCATTATTATTATAACTATTATTATTAGAAGAAAAAAAATACAATTTTGTCTTTGAGTTTTTATTTAGGGGAATTTGCATGTATATTATAATAAGATAAAAAAATTGAGTAAATAGCAACTTTTTGAAAATATTTGCAAA
>JBBMEF010073402.1:0-10399 GCA_037832685.1 Sicyos baderoa | reverse complement strand
TTCATGCTAACGGTTTTAACAGCCTTGCAACAGATTTAGGTATAGTTGTTTTAGGATTTATGAAACTGTTTTACAAAGGGCAATGCTGCTTCGCTAAGTCCTTCCAATTATTTCGGCAACGAGACCGTCACGGCTGCACCATTGGCATTGTGTGACGGTCTCACTGAGCAATGCCTCGTCGGAGAGGGCGACGACGACATTGACGACTCAGCTTTTCCAAGCCTTAATGCAGCCAAGAAGGTGCTCAAAATCAGTGATGGGACTAAAATTCTGAACAAACAACCATGTGGTCGGAAAGTAAATGGAAGATATTACGACTGCAATGGCCCCAAACGCCACCTCACTCAACAAGAAACTCCTGACATATATAAGCGCAGCAATGAATAATTCCCAGTGTCGACATGTCGTTTGCCAGTATACTCTTTTTTTCCTTGTGTTTATGCTTCCTGTTATTTTTATTTGTCTCAGAAACCAACCTGCCCTATAACCATTTGGTTTCTTGTTTTTGGTTTTTCAAATTTAAGCATATTTTCTCTCAAATTTCCTACAATTTGTTTCATCCTAATTTCTATCATGTATACATCTTTCCTTAAAAACAAAAAAAAGATAGCTTCCAAAATTTGTTTTTGTTTTTAAAAGTTGATTAGTATTCTCCTACTTTCTTAGAGAAAGATGAATAAATGGTAGGAATGATGGAACACATTATAGTAAATTTGAGAGAGAATGAGCTTAAATTTGAAAAACCAAAAACAAGAAACCAAATGATTATCAAACGGGGCCTTACTTACTAGCTATGTTGTTTGAATTATCTAAATCATTGTGTGCTTCCCTATACCTTGCCTTCTTCACCTTTCACGTAGAATTCTAGTGCTATTAATCTACAAATTATATTTTGGTTTTCTAATTTGTTGGGAAAATAACATAAAAGGAGGCTAAAAAATGATAATATTCATGTATGGATATATTTAGTTCGACTACAAAAAGATGAGCGAGAAAATCCTTCTTATACTTGGGATTGAAAAATCCCAACATAAACGATCGACTCAATAATTTCAACACTTCAATGGTCGAATTTTGATGAATTTTGAAGACTAAATCGATGGAAAAAAAACATATTGATGAACATGGTAACTACCAAAAGAAAAGTTTCTCAAAAAAAAAAAAAACTACCAAAAGAAAAGAAAAGTGTGCTTTAAGACCGTAGAGAGGAATGAAGAGAAACATCTTCATGGTAACCACCAAGGGAATCTACGCATTAAGGTGAATGACGAAGAAAGGAAAGAGCAAGCTAACAAAGATTGCTTCGCTCCGAAAATATATAAGTGGCCTAGACAGAAGTCACGGAGCATTAGACAGAATGCGACACAAAGGTTCCGCCCACAACATGCAGCATTCGTGGAATGCGAAAATTGGTATTTACGACTTTGTGCATTATTTCAGCATTGTTAATTTATGATTATAGGAGTAGAATCTTCCCTTTTGCAAGTTTTCATTTGTTAGTATTACTTTCCCTTTTATTAGGTAGCAAATAAGGAATTAATGGTACAGAAATTATAAGCAAATTCAAACCATTATAAATACCCTTGGAAGGTGAAGTGAAAACTCACAACTCTCTAGCCATCAGCGCAAGAACCCTAGAAAAATATTTTATTCTATGAACCAGATGGTGAGGATGTTGGCCAGACTTTCGCATGCAATTCATTTTCATAGGATGCACTATTAATTTGACCTTTCGAGTTATAATAGAAAGATAGTTTTTCTTTAAAATCAGTTTTGGAGTTATCATTGCTAACTTTGATTTTAGTGAATTTTCTTTCGTTTAGAAGAATTTATAATTTATCTTAGAATCAAACTTAGCATCAAGTTAGTCTTTATCGTGCATGACAGAAAGAACTAATACTTAGAAATAAAACCTAAAGTTTGAAATAAAGCATCTCAATAACGGAAACAAATAAGTTTAGGGGAACTAAGACGTCTTTATTGAGGACAGTGAAGATTTTAAGTTTGAGGGTGAGGGCAAGCCTGACGAGAGTATAAAGAGAGAAAAGTAAGAATATATAAATTAATATTTGTTAAAAAATCAAAAATAAAGATCAAAACATTATTATGGACAAAAATGAAAGGCACAAAAGAGTGAATAGTCGTAGGAATCCCGAAGTATTTTGTTGTCCAACAAAAGCGCAAGCTTGGCGCATTCCAATAGCTTAGATGGAATGTTTTTATCCTCAAAAGAAATATTATGGGAACTACAAAATTGTGGATTTTAGTGCAACCCGAGTAGAATGCGGAAAGTATAGCAAAAATCCTCGAAGAATTTGAGACCTAAATAAATAGCCTCGGGCAGAATATTTTGGGCAAACTTAGATGAAGAAGTGATTAACTTCAATAAATTAAGCGATAGGAATTATTTTTAATGCGCAACAATCTGTCAATCACGGTAGGGAGGAATGATAGGCAAACCTGAGTCTTCTAGAAATTCTGAAAACTGAAGAAAGAACGAAGGTTTACATTAAAATTAAAAATGCGATGAGACATGCTAAGGTTGAGATTAAAGAAGAGCTAAGTTAGAAAAACGAGATGCTAATAGTAGATTATACATTGGTCAAGACTAACAATGGTTAAAGTTTGAGGGTTCGATAGCTCTCAGATAGAGCACATATTTGCGTAGTTTCTTAAGCATTTTTTCTAAGTTCTTCGGGATAATTGAGCCAGGTAGAGCGAAAACACGAGCGAAATAGAGATAAGTTATGTGCATCCATAATTCAGTATAAAGAAAGATAATATTGTGTACTTTGCAGGGTTTACGAAACCACAGTCGCACTGCATTGAAGCAAAACGCTAGGAGCAGCAAAGCAGGAATGCTTTGAGAAGCCACTGCATCTAGAGAATCTCGTCACCGCGGAAATTCAGGATGATCAATTAACAAGAATTCAGGCGATGATGAAGAAATTCTAGCTCATCCGAACTTGCGAGCCAAGTAAATTGACCCTATAATAGGAAATGAAGAAACTCAAGAAAAGTCGTCGATGGATCGGGGGGACGGTTGGTCGGGATTCCACTCGCTTCGATGTATTACACTACGAAAGAAGAAAATCGGAGGGTGTTTGTGACCTTTGATGACAAGGAGTCCACCCATCTACAATAACTGCACAATTCCTTAGTTTTTATTATGTATTTAGGAGTATATTATACTTTGTAGTTGACGTACGTGGCGATGCAATTTATTATTTTCCTTTACGTGTTTCTTATTTATGCTTTATTAGAGTAGAGGCATCTGGTGGGCGTTCATTTGTAGAATGCATGTTAGGATTGTGGGTAAGGGATTTTATAATGTTGTTTATAAAAAACTCATGCGTCGATTAGCTACCCGTGTATGCTAACCACTAGTGAACTCGAGAAAGGGAACTAGCGAAAGATTACGACAGGTTACATAAGGTTGACGTGAGGTCTCTCGCATTGTTTAAGGAGTTAGGGATAACCCTACTAATGCATGTGTTGTCTAGGGAAGAATATGAAGAATCACAACGAGAGCTGAATTTGCCAAAAATCATTGATTGCATGAGTAATCATTAGATTAGGAAAGCATGAAATTTGACTTACCATTATCGCATATTTAGCATCGTTTGCATTCATAATTTTCACCTACGTCTATTTATTTTCAGCACCATAGAACCATAACAAAAACCAATCCAACACTCGTTGTCTACATTTTCGCACGACTCTTAGGTTAGCAAGATTAATTATATTCTAGACATCAATCCATGTGGAGAACGATAATTTAAAACTTACCACTTGCTGCAATTTCGACTACGTATACTTGCGCAACTTGCGATTCGAAGGCGTAGGATCTTAGCATTAAGTCTTAGCTTATAATTAATAAATTAAATACTTATACCACAACCGAACCACCGGTTAGAAACCTAATTCAGTGAGCTACAAAGAAGCAAAGTATAGTATCAAGTTCGAGTACAAAAGCTGAGTACAGAAGCTTAGCACATGTGTCAGCTGAACTGCTCTGGTTAAAAGCATTGTTCAATGATCTACACATTACTCTTCCTCATTCATCGATTAATTGTATGGTGTGATAATTTGAGTTATGTGCATCTTAGTACTAATCCGGTATTGCATTCGAGGACCAAGCATGTCGAAATAGATATATATTTCGTACGAGACCTTGTTCTTAAGTAACAGTTGTCTATTCGACACTTACCGGCCTCGATGCAAGTTGTAGATGTGTTTACAAAACCTCTTTCTGTTACACAGTTTCAACCTCTAGCATCCAAGCTCAATGTCTCCATCTTCAGATTCTTTTGGCTTGTAGGGAGCTATCAAGATAGCCCATTGGAGCTCTTAATTTCGAAATTAATAAGTGTGTATCTAGCCATTGGATAAATTGTTTTATCTCTTGCTTTGTGTAAAAAAAATTGATTGGTTAGTTACTTTGTTAAGTTAGTGTTCATGTATTGACTCTATAAATGAGTCCAGGGTTTGTATTAGTTTCTTTGATAAAATAATACCTTGTTCATCCATTTATCTCTGTGTAAGAATTATATGTATGAATAATATTTTTATCATCGGTTAATGGCAATCATCTTCTTGAATTTATTAAACAAATTTTTTTATAACGATTTTGTGAAATTATCCGCAATTTGATCCTGACTCGCCACATGCAGCAATTTCACACTTCCTTCTAAATGTGATCGAAATAACAAAAAACCGAACTGAACCGATCCGTTTTCTGGAAAGATATTGGACTATTCGATTTTATTTTATGAAAAACCAATTTTTTTTTGTTCGGTTCGATTTTAGTTTGAAAAACCAATAAAAACCGAATCGAACCATTAGTATATATATCTAAAAATTAGAAACCCTAACTCTAAATGTTAAGCCACTTTTATTTCTCCCTCTCCGCAGTTTGCACTTTCCCCCTTTCTCTCAATTGTTCAGCCGCTTAGCCATCTCTTTGGTCAGTTATTAATTTCTCATCAATCTCTTTTATCCCACTCTGCTTCTGCCGTTTTTTATTCTCATCGGCTTTTAATCAGAATGGCATCAGTTTTGTCAGCGACTGCCGCCGGAGATGGTGCTTTACTTGCGGTGGATTTTGAGCCGGAGTTGTTGGTGCAATTAGAGCCAAGAACAAAATAGTGATTATGAGCCATATATTCCCTCCTCTGCTTCTTCTTACTATTTCTTGTTTTGTGATACCTGATTTTCAATGGTAAATTTTGTTTATTTTTCTTTTTTGAGTTACATATTTAAGAGCCATATGTTTATTTTTCATAACTGATGTGCAGACAGGGGACAAGCTTGTGAAAGCCGTTTTATTATAACAAACATGTATTGATGCACCAGAATCAATGATCCAACAATTTGGATATAAAGAAGAAACAGAGCAGATACCTGCAATGTGAGAACCTGAGATTTCCGAATCATTTTGAACTGCAGAGAGACGAGATTGCAGCATGTTTAATATGCTATGACATCGTGCCAAAGCTTCTGCAGTGGAAGAACTTTCATAAATAGAGCCTTCAGATTGGCTAGAGACGTTAGCAACTGCAGAGGCTGGATGTGAAGTATGTGGAGGTTGATATCGCTGAGGGCCACGAGAATGATATCCAGGAGGATATCCGTGAATCTTATAGCATTTGTCTACATTGTGTCTGACAAATCCACAATGGGAACAAATTGGACGGTCTTTCCTCTGGTAAGTGGAGGAGTTCAAAGTTGAGTAGTTCCTCGAACTAGTGAAATTCGGTTTTGTTACAGCCAAAGTTATAGAAGGCGGTGTTGACAAAATCGGAAGGGCTCGTTGTTGTTCTTCTTGAACAATCAACGAAAAAGCCTTGTTGATCAGCAGAGGCGGATCTTGAAGCAAAATCTGAGAACGAGCAGGACCGAACCATTCATTCAGGCCCATGAGAAAATTGATAAGGTATTCATATTGAAAAAATGCTTCAATTTTCTTGACGCCGCCGCAAGTACACGTTCCACGGGAACAAACAGGACGATAAGTGCTATATTCATCCCATATGCTCTTTAACCTAGAAAAATAGGTAGTCACAGATTGTTGCTCTTGCGTCAAAGTAGTTAAATCTCGCTTCAATTGAAAAATTCGTGCTATATTCATCCCATATGCTCTTTATCCTGAAGATCGAGCCAATTCTCTCGGGCGGATTCAGTAAAAAGAATACCGAAGGAAATGCTCCGGGATACAGAATTGAGGATCCAAGCAATTACAACATTGTTGTTGCGGATCCAGGCAGAGAGAAGAGAAGGATCGTCAGGTTTAAGAATCGTACCGTCTACGAAGCCAATTTTGTTGCGAATTGAAAGGGCCAAACGCATAGATCGACTCCACGAGACATAGTTTTCATCAGAAAGAAGATCGGAGACCAAAACCAGAGTAGAAGTGTCGTTATGGTGTAGAAAATAGGGATTCTGCGATGAATCTCCAGTCGAAGGTGAATGTCTAGGCAGAAGAGGATTTCCCGGTGAATGGAGATCGGTCGTCTGGTCCATCAATGGCGGAGGAATCGAGGACGAAGGAGTGGATTCAGAATCCATGGCGAAGAGGAGACGAGATTTGACTGAAAGCATGAAGAAGACGGTTACAGCAACGGAGAGAGAGAGAGAGAGAAAAAGTCACTGATACCATATTACGTTACAACACGTGTCTTGAGAAGTGAGGATTATGTGCATTCTCATTAATAAAATAAGTATATATACAACAATAATACTCAGGGGTATATGAGTAACTAACAATATATCCTATTTACTATAATAAAAGATAATCAAAAGGGTTCCCATGGTTAGGAATTTAGAAATTCTCGTGTGTGTTTTTGGGAAGGTTTCGAGAATGTTATTGACGGTAGGTGTATAGGCCAATTTACGGGCACCTTGACTATTATCACGGAACATACTGCTTGACATTACAACATTTGGATGTCAAAGAAATCGGTAGGAAAATTAATTCATAGGTAGGTGGTTATTATGAAATATCGAGAAGGGATTTGATATCATGGGTTCAAACTTTGGGCCACCTACCGACATTCTAAGTGGACTGTAGGGTTAGGTAAAATTTTCTCAACGTAGTCAGCTATGGTTATGGAAAAGATAATAATAATACATATGTAAGCGAAGAAAAAAATGAGAGAAAAAAGCTTCAGTGAAGGAATTCATAGATATACCGATTTAAAACATTTTTAAATTCAAAACATATTGATATAAAAATTGAAAGTTCAATGATATTATGCTCTCTCTTTTTTGTTAATTCTATATTAAACTCTTTTAAAGGGTAAGGGAATTAAGTAGGCACAAATTTACCGAATCAATAACTTTTTCTTTTTTTTTGAGAAATACTGAATCAATAACTAAGACTTCATTTAATAGTCATTTAATTTTTTGGTTATCAAACGGGGTCTTAGGCTCCGTTTGATAACCATTTCATTTTTGGTTTTCTGTTTTTGTTTTTAATATTTTAAAAACGGTTTCGTTTGATAATCAATTTTAGATTTTGTTTTTAAAATTCTAAAAACATTTTTAAAATATTAAAAGAATTAAAAAAACTAAAAAAATTAGCTTTTAAAAACAAAGTTTTGTTTTTGTTTTTAAAAATGTATCAAAGAATCAAAAATAAATAGTAAAAGACTAAAAAAAGTCGAGTGAAATGTGAAATTTGAAAATAAAAAACAGTTATCAAACATATTTTTTGGTTTTTAGTTTTTAAAAACAGAAAACTGAAATAAATTATCAAACATATACTATTTTTATTTTTCAAAACAAAAAACCAAACCAAATATAAAAAACTAGAAACAAAAAACATAAAACAAAATGGTTATCAAACGGGCTATGCTTCACTTATAAATTTCTTTGGTTTTGTTATCCTACTTCTTAGGTATGTTTTGGAAAATTTAGTCATGTTTTGAAAACCTAAAAATTAGGATTCAAAATTTTGTTTTTATTTTTGCAATGTGGCTAAGAATTGAAAAACTTCCTTAAAGAAATGATTTTTTTTTTTTATGGTAGAGAACTTCTAGAGGGAAAAAACTTAAATGGTAGAGAAATTGAGAGAAAATAAGTTTAATTTGCAAAATCGTAGGTGAAATGCGTTTATTTGTGGTATATTGAAAATTATTTTTAGGTGTTATTTTTGTAACATTTGTCTATTCGACTCTTACCCGCCTCGGTACAAGTTGCAGATGTATTTACAAAACCTCTCTCGGTTACACGATTTCACCTTTAGCATCCAAGTTCAATGTCTCCTCTTCGGATTCTATTGGATTGAGGGGAGCTATCAAAACAGCTCATTAGAGTTCTCAATTTCAAAATTAATAAGTGTGTATATAGTCATTGGATAAATTTGTTTTATTTGTTAAATGATTTGTTATAAGTCTGGTCGTTACTTTGTGTATTAAAATTGATTGGTTAGTTACTCTGTTAAGCCAGTTCATGTATTGACTCTTTATAAAGGAGTCAAGGATTTGTATTAGTTTTTTGAGGAAAATAATATATTGTTCATCTATTTTATTTTATTTTTTTTGTGTAAGAATTATTTGTATGAACAATGTTTCCACCATCTTTAATGTCAATCATCTTTTTGAATAATTGAACAAAAAAATTTGTAACGATTTAGTGAAGATATCTACAATTTGATCTTGACTCGCCACATGCAGCAATTTCACACTTCTTTCTTTTATATAATCTCGGATAAAATGAAAGCGGACATCGATGCGTATCTCAAGATAAAAAAAATAGTTAAATTATGTCATCTATTTTTGTTAATTTTATATTATCTAATTTTTTTATGAAAGTCGAATTAAGTCATCTATATTTGTTGTTTAATTATCTATTTTCTTTATGAAAGTCAAATGTATAATTATTGATATTTTTTATAGCTTCGGTCTTCTAAATGAACTACTAATGATGAGTGACTTTTGATTTGATATTTTGCATATATATAATGTTTATATCCATTTTATTATATTAATATGATAATAGTTGGAGATTGTATTTTGTTTATTATAGTGTATGACTAATTTGATAAAAGAGATTTATATTTGTACTATATTGATGAATTCAAAGACCCAATCCAATCCAAAAATATATAGATTGGTTTGGATTGTCTTTATAATTGGATTTGGTTGGATTGAAATTGAGTTTAAAAATGTTCCTAAACCCACATTCACCTTACTAAATAGAAATATTGACATCTCAACTATTTTTTTTCTTTTTTTAACTAAATCATATATATTTTTTTATATATTTATCCTCACTTTTTGATAAAATGCGGCCAGATCACGAATTTCTTATCCCTTTCCTTCTTCTCCCCATCTTCTCCCAGATCTATTTTTCTTGAACATTATTCTTCAAGTTCAGACACCAGAACTGCAATGACGGCGGCAACGATGACGACGATGGTAACGGTAATGGCGATTTTATTTGTGACGCTAAGTGCAAGCAAGTGCAAGGCTGCTTCTCTAAGTCCTTCCAATTTCGGCAATGAGACTGTCGTCGCCACTGCTGCACCATTGACCGAAGGAATTGTGTCCTAAGACAAATCCCGCAATTACTAAACATAAATAGGAATTAGTATGGAGATAATAATTAATATATTTTAGTAATTAATAATTACTTGCTAGACAATAATTATTATAGTTAGACTAATTAGATTGAGCTAATACTAAAATATTTAATTCGTCACCCATTACAGCAATTGATTGAACCAAAATATAAAGCTCAAAAGGTTTATTGGGCCAATAAGAGTTATTTAGGTTTTCTCTTTTGCCTAACCTAATGGCACAATTTATGTGGGGTTACGAGAGAAAAGAGGCACTAGTTCTACATCGATAGAAAAACTCTAAACGCCAGAACTCTGATTTGTGCCTCAAAATCCCATTAAAAGTAAGAGAGTGAAACTTGCTGGTGGACTAATTAGAGGGGTTGCAGTTGGAGCTCTAACATCTCCCAGCAACAGTGTTCATCTCCTGTCAGAGCCCTAACATCTCCCTGCATTCCTGGCAGAGCCCTAACATCTCCAAGCAGTGTTCATCTCCGGGCAGCAGTGTTCTTCTGGCTTGGGAATCACGCATCAAAGGTTGTTATTCTTTATTCCCTAATTAATTCATTTAATTATTGTGCATGTGTTCATGTTATAGATGTTAGAAAATAGTTTCCTGAAATTCCGTTTTATGCATCTATGTTTTCCAAAACAGTGGTATCAGAGCCTATGTGCATAATATTATTTGATAGTTGGTTTTTCTGTTTATTTTGATTGACAGCAGAACAATTTAGGGTTAATTTGCTAAATTAATTAATTGCGGAATAGTTAATTAATTTTCTGAGATTTTGTTAAGCGTTAATAAAATTTAAAATTAATTAATATCTAATTGAGATGGTT